>CM040999.1:2495113-2507409 GCA_022985145.1 Pangasius djambal
TTCTGCCTTCAGTCTTGTCTTCAGTAAGTGAAAAGCAGCTCTATTGGGTTGAGATCAGGCGACTGACTTGGCCATTGAAGAATATTCCATTTCTTTGCCTTCAAAAAGTCTTGAGTTGCTTTCGCAGTATGTTTAGGGTCATTATCCACCTGCACTGTGAAGTGGCGTCCTATCAGTTTTGTAGCATTTGGCTGAATGTGAGCAGAGAGTAAAGCCCTATACACCTCAGAATTCATCCTGCTACTTCTGTCAGCAGTCACATCATCAATAAACACCAGTGAGCCCGTTCCATTGGCAGCCATACATGCCCATGCCATAACACTGCCTCCACCATGTTTGACACATGATGTGGTATACTTTGAATCATGAGCTGTTCCTGTACCTTTCGCCATGCTTTTCTCTTCCCATCATCCTGGTACAAGTTAATCTTGGTTTCATCAGTCCAAAGAATCTTATTCCAGAACATGGGAGGATTTTTAGATGTTTTCTGGCAAATTCTAATCTCGCTTTCCTGTTCTTGAATGTTACCAGTGGTTTGCACCTTGTTGTAAACCCTCTGTATTTACATTCATGAAGGCGCCTACCGTATTCTTGACTTCTGTTGATGTTGTGAAGGGGTTTTTCTTCACCAAGGAAAGGATTCTGCGATCATCCACTTTAGTTGTTTTCTGTGGTCTTCCAGGCCTTTCGATGTTGTTGAGCTCACCAGTGCTTTCTTGTTTTTTAAGAATGTACCCAACTGTTGATTTGGCCACACCTAAGGTTTTTTGCTGTCTCTCTTATAGATTTATGTTGTTTTTTCAGCCTAATGATGGCCTCCTTCACTTGCACTGAGATCTCCTTGGACTTCATATTGGTAGCTCCAGTCGAACAGCTGCCAAATGCCAACTCAATACCTGATATCAACTCCAGACCTTTTATCTGCTTCATTTGTTTTGAAGTAACGAGGGAATGGACCGAACCTTGTCAATTAACTTCTTATCAGTCAATTGTCCAAATACCTTTGAGCCCCTGAAAATGGAGGTACTTTGCTGAAAATGGCTGTAATTCCTAAATGGTAAATGCCATATTTTTGTGGAACCTCTTAAAATAAAGCTGAAAGTCTACACTTCGATCACATCTTGATTGTTTTATTTCAAATCCATTGTGGTCTTGTATAAAGGCAAAATCACAAAAACTCTGTCATTGTCCAAATACTTCCGGACCTGACTGTATGTAGTATTTACCGAGTATAGTCCCAGTGAATGAGTCCCTGTTACTACAGAGACAATAACATGTTAGAATTAGTGCATTAATATAAACCTGTGATTTACTTTGCAGCTGCTGTAATAGAAAATAATCAACACCTTCTGACAAATCAGAATCGAGAATTCACCACTGCAGCAGTATAATGAGACATATTAGTTCAATTTCCCTACATTCAAGATATTTTCATGTAATAAGATATACTTTTTGCTAACTTTATCCTTTTTTTGTACAGATTGTAGACGTTTGTAATAAAGATAAAAGCGTCCCATTTTTTTTTTTTACAATTTTACTTAGTTGTATATATTGAGCTAAGCGTCACCTTTGTATTGATGTTTTGTTTTGTTTTTTTCCAGATGGAAAACTTGCTAGTCTCCTGTTCACTAAACGAAACTCAGATGTCTACGCTTCCTCTGGATGATTTCAGCCTTATGGAGGAACACCAGGTACCTTATCGTACTGTAGTCCAGGCGGATGAAGGATAAACATGAGCTGTTGTCGTAAAAATCCACTCGGTAAATTCCTCTCCCTCTCAGGTCAACCGAAATATTTCCTATTTTCAGTTTTTTAATTTGAAATTTGCATAGAGTTTATTAGTTAAATACACATTTACAGGGAATTCGCTGGACTCTATAACTGGGAGAGCGTTAAAAAAAGGTGTAATTCTGCCACGGACTGATTTCATCATTGGAAGGGGAATAAAGTGAGATTTCTTTTTTTTTTTACCAGCAGCACAAAGAGACACTTTTTTTGTGTGTGTTTTTTTTTGTTGTTGTTTTTTTTTGTGAGTCCTGCTGCCTGCTTTCAGCCTGCCAATGATTTCACAACCCCATCCAGCAAAGACTTCAGCCTTTTCTCCAGGGATTTTAAACTGCTCCTATTATCTCAGGATGTTATTTCTTCCACAGTGTCAATATATTTTTCTTTAAATGGCCTCCGGGTTTTAAATCATGGCGGCTCCCCCCGGATCCTGGGGTTTACAACAGAAAACTACCTCAGCCGCAATGAATGTGTTGTAGGAAGCATTTTTTTTGTTTTTGCATTTCTGCGTCAGTTCGGTGTGTTTGGTTTCTTTACGTGTCGAGCGTTCGGTCAGAAAACAAGAAGAAAACAAGAAGAACAGGTGCTGCCCTACCTCAAACACCAAGATCCACCGTTCATCTACTCTCGTTTAAGGGAAAACGAGGAAAAATATCCAACATATAGCACTTCCAAACGTTGAAGTCAATGTTCTACCTCAAGATAACAACACCGTTGTTGTCGTTGTGCTTTGTTTTTCATAATGAAACGTATTTCTGTTTTTTTTTCTTTTTGTTTTTTTTTGCTTTGTTTCTTTTATTTTTTGGTGTGTGTGTACCTCATTCAACTTCACGGATGCCATCATTATCAATTCTGCCATTTCTTTTCCACATTGTGTAGGGTTTATATGTATTTTTTGTACTTTGAAAAAAAAAAACGTACAGTTTAGTTGGATCTAAAGACTGTTAGAGATGCATTGCACTTCTACTAATAATTTCAGGATCAATTTTTATTCCATTCACCATGTGTTATGAAGAAAAGATGTGATACTGTATATCAGCCACGATCACTGTATGTATGTACAAACATCCGTGTGGTGGACGTCTGTAATTGTATTGTCTGACAATGGGAATAGTGGGGAGCGATTAATAATATATGTGTAGATATATAGATATGGGAGTCAAGCACAGATTTATCATGGTGGGAATATAGACCCGGTGAAATGGCAGGATGTCAGTAATATGATTTTGATTCGGTGCAAGCCGTTCGTCAACGTCACTGTGTGATAATTTCATCAGAAATAAATTCATAAATAAATCCATTCAGCCTGGCCTGTCAGAGCAGACAGGAGGTGCGTGACCTGTCCATCAACTGCCAAGCAAAGCTCCTCCCCCAACACCATACCAGAGAATGAAAAGAGCTACATTTCACACACACACACACAGACACAGACAAAAACATGTGCTAAGCCGGGCGTATTGAAGAAATGGACATCCTAAGGATGTGTACTTTTAGCCTTAACATGAATATTATTTATATTTTCTACGGTACATTCACATTACAGCGAAGCTAAAGGTTTCCTTAGCAAGGGGATGTATCACTAAAATGCAAACAAGTTAGCAAGGATTAGCAGATTTTATCTGCTATATATATCGTTGTTCATGTTTCTGAAAATGAACTACATTCTAAACGATGTTCCGGTGAAGATTTCTACATGATATTTATCGAGATGTTTGTTTTTGTTGAGGGTTTGCCGACAATGCGCCATGACAGGTTCTGGGATTTTTCAACCAGCGATTATAATTCTAAAAGTATTTTACGAAGAAAAGGAGGGAAAGAGTTGTATGGTGGTCTGGGAAAAGCCTTCAGGCAGAGTTTTGGAAGATGGATGGAATGCCAAAAGTGACAAAAATGGTTTTTTGACCAAAAAGTTTTTTTTATATTAATAACATATTTTGACATCTGTTGCCTTCTTCTTTGTACCACAGAAATTTGGCAATGATTACAATATTTTATTAATTGATGAACGTCATACTTTTTTATCCATTTACAGTCACAGTTAATGTTTACTATAACAAGGTAGTTATACTACTTTATACTACTAGTTATAATACTCTTATCACTTACAGCTTTAAACAGTCATTCCCTCACCAGCATCTCTTTTTTTCTCTCTCAAGGTTAAAAAGACAAAAAACACAGCTTATGTTACCAAGAAAACACAAAGACTATCACCTGTCAGAAAACGTAAAAAAGTTACAGCTTAACCTTACACAGCCAACAATGATGAAAAATCTGCCAATAACACTTTTTTTTAGGCTACTTTCAGTCCTTGCTTTGGCTAACTTCCTGTGAAGCGATTAAAACAGTCAGTCTGAGTAAAAGACGTCTAAAACCTTGCTAGCTAAGTGTGATTTTCTCACACAGCGAATGTCACGCTTTGATCGAGTTGTTGGAGAGCTAACTAATCAGTGGAGAGCTTCTAATCAGTTCGGTTTGTAATCATACGAACTGCCAAAATGTCTGTGATGCTCCTGCGCTGCAGCAGGAACAAAACCTTTAAATACAATTTTCTCCTTTTCACAAGACTTTAAAATGCTAAAACTTTACTTCTTGATTGAGGCACAAAAGACAAAACATACTTTAGTTGAGGAAAGTCTGTAGATTTCAGAACTATAGATAGTAGAAAATGTTGAAATTTCACCACGTGAAGGGTTTTCCCAGGCCGCCACACGTATCATTTTAAAGCCCAGTCAGTTACTCTTTCCGGTTTGGATCATGAATCATGGATCACTGCTGTTACACCGTGAGTGTGACTCCACCGTATGACGAGACCCTGCTCCAGATTAAGCAGTCTGATTGGTCGCTGCTCAGTGATATTTACTTTCATTTGCGTGAAGGAATTTTGCCCTGCTCTCGTTGCTTGCTTGGCGCTGCTCTGGCTCCCTCGGGATTTTTGGCTGTCTCCAGAAAAAATAAATCAATCAATAGAACCAGGACAAAAAAATGCAGTTTGTCACTGCATTGTGAATGTTACAGTTCACATTTTTGCCTGTATTCATCAGCGTAAACTGTAGTTACACTGTACAGCAAACTAAGGAGTCAGGTTATTGCCTGTACAATTACAGTGACTGTTTTAGTGCCAGATATTTTTGGTAGTTTGTACAGTTTCCGTCTAAAATACCCCATTTATTACACAGAGCTAGTTACACCATAGTTGGTGTTTTCCTGGAACTTAGTGTGAAGAAGTCATGACTTTTAAACCAGACAGTGTGGTGTGGTTAACAAATCAGTCGTCCCACATTTGTTCATCATTTCCATTGCCAATCCGAGCTGAGTCGTAATTGGTTGCTTTTCATGCCAGGACACTAAATGTGCCAACCAGGGACGTGTGGGTGGAGCTAATAATAATGCCGGCCACTGTTAGGGCGAATGCAGTCGTCACAGAATCATCTTTCTGGCTTTTCCAAAGTTTCTTTTTTTTCTAACCTAATCAATTTTTTTTTACAATTTTATCATTTTCAGAGGTGCCGACATCTAGCCGTAGAATTTACTATTTTTGTCCACTTGCTTTGGCGATACAAGAGACACCTGTAACCTATTTGTGGCACCAAGGTGTGGCATGGTCAAGCGCCAGCTGTCAATGGGAGGAGGAATTGCAGAGATACAGAGATATGCTGTGGTAAATGAAGTGGTTAAAAAAGAAACTATCAATAAAAAAGACACTTTCATGTTTTTGTACACGCTGAACTGTTCTAGTGGAACAGCAGTCTTCTCAGCTAAACGAGCAGTCAGACCAACCTTGAATAAAATACACCTGGTAAAAATTCCAGTTCACCGAAGGATAAAAGGATGCGTTTGTCTCTCTTAGCAGGTACTGACTTTATTGAGGTGAACTTTGACCTGTGAATTCGCAAAGCTCAGTTTTGTGAATTATTGAAAACGAGAGGGTGGGGCTGTGGTCTCTGGTTGGTCAAAACTGTTGCTATTTTTTGCGGTAAATATATATTTTTTTTCCCTCTGCCTGCTTGGATTTTCTTGTTAGTAATGTTGGCTCAACTGCAATATAATTCTTTGGATTCATTTTTATTCATTAACCCACAAAGTATTGGCACCCTTGGCATCATTTCGTCCGCTCACCATCATTAAAATAAACTCATTGTGCCTCACGCTAAATATTTTTGCCTTGTTAGGAAGACATTGTTAAATTCTAGTAATATTTTACTCATTATCCGCATCACTAGTCTCGTTTCCGCAACCTCCTGGGAATCGGAGGCAAGAGTACGGATAATGTACCATGCTGTGCCACACAGCGTGGTGAAAAAGTGATCTCTGAGCTTTTCATTAGGGTACCTTGAAAAGAGTCTTGCAGTGAAGCTTGCTAAATTACGTTATTATTATTATGTTTTGCATCGTTAGGGCTGAACCAGATGAATCAGGGATTTGCGTCGGAGCCACACGCATGCTGAGTGAGCCAGTTAGTTCTCAGAGCTGTAGGAATTTTAGCAAACACTGTCGCTAACATCACAGACTGAGTACCTAGTGTCCCGTAGAAGTATTTATCCAGCTAGGGGTGAGCGATATTGCAGAAATATCATATCACGGTACTTGATGGCTTTACAATATATCATTTTGCTGAGGTATTGTTAATTAACGAAGTGCCAACAAGAGCCGTGACAGCTTCAGAATTCAGCTTCAGGTTCAAGGGCCATGACAATTAAGAAATTTATTTTTTATGAAGAAAAGGAGAAAAAATACAATTGGTACAAAAATAGTTTTTAATGTCCAGTAACAATGGATAATGGACATTATCCGACGATAATGCCTATACTTAGAAATCATCTTTGATGATTAATTACTGATAATTTGACATCTATTTATCCAAATGAGGCTTCATGTAATTAAATATGCATACATTTGCATACTTAATAAAACCAAAAGTCTAGTCTTTAGATGACACAAATACAGCATTCATTAACATTTTAGGAAATTCCTCTGTAATAACCTTCTAAATAGGGATAAAAATGTACATCCTAAATTTCCTGATTGCAACTGATTTTTGGTTCTAAATATAGAAAAAAATAAGTGAAAAAAAGAAAGGAAATTAAAACATATATCATAATGACACATTCCACTGACTACTAATGTAGGAAACACATGATGTGATTGTGCCAAGTGGGCGGAGCTTAAACCTTTGATTTTCTTAACATAATGAGGTAGACAAAAAATATTATATTTCTGTCGAGTTTAGATATTTGTAGTTGTAACCTTAGATTGCAGATCTAAACAAACAAACTATAAAACAAAACGACTGATTATTTTTACCTGTAGTGTCTCGGCTTAAAGAAACAGGACTCTTTAATTAGGACGCAACACTATGCTTGATCTCCTTTTCCCTTCTGTATCTGTATATAAAATATTACGTCTGATAACCTACCTCATGCTCTCAGGTCATTATCCGTGTGGGGAAGATTTGATGTAACCTGGTTTTCATACTCCTGTATCTCTGTGTGGATGCAAATGTAGGCGTCTGCTCACTAAACGTTTGTATCTGATACTTGTTTTAGGGTTTATGCGCTGTATCTGTATCTGTATCTGTATCTGCCTCAAATGTCTGAGACGTCTCTGTAATGATGTAAAGCAGGTTCTCAAACACGTTTTAGTCTTAAACCTCCTTTGTGGATTAATTAATTAATGTCCCATGGAAAAAGTGGGAAAAAATACTCAAGGTGCTTTCACACTGCCATGTTTTTTTTTTTTTTTCAACTACCAGCACACATTTTACCTGTAACCTGTGGGAAGTGGCTGCTTTTACAAAGCACTGCTGCCAGTCATTTTTTTGGACATAGTATTAAAAGAAATTGCTTTTTTTTCCCCTCCTGACTAATCAGGTCGCACACTGGGCAGCAGGCGAGAAAAACAAACATGCTGCTGGCAAAAATCCTTTAAATCCTTTGTGAAAATCTTATTATTGAGTGAATATGAGGACATTTACGACACGCTCAACTGAAAATTATTTTAGCTCCAATTTTCCAATGTTGCAATGTAACTAAAAATAACAACGTGTCTGGTACGTGACGTTCACAAGTACGTGATGTGACGTTCCTCTTTAACTGTAGGTGCATACAGTCAAGTTCATCTGCGCTACTGATAATAATACATCTAATCTAGACAGCAAGCTAGGAATAGTTAGTTAGCCGATACTAGCTAGGACTGGTTGTCATGGTTACAGTGTACGCTTTGCATGAACGGCCTCTCTCCTATCATAACTTTCACTTTCGCTTTCTCTGCAGCTATCGAAGTTATGTACAAAAGACGTTGCGTTGCTGTGATGACATCACAGCTCGTTAATTGGGCACACAGTGGCTGTGAATTGTGATTTTTCATTTTAATTGATTTTAATAATGCCGATATTTTAAACACGTACCACTCTGTTTTTAAAATATTTGAACAAAGCAACTGAGAAAATTTGACACAGAGATACAGTTTGAAACCACTCACTTGAGGGAATATTAAACACGCTGAAGATGAAATGTGTGGTTGCCAACTTTATGCATATTAATACCAACCTAAACCACGTTGTGAGAAGAAAATCCGCCTGAGTGATTAAATCCACATTAGCACAAAGGTAAAGAAACAGCAATATAATGTACAAACATCATTAATAGACCTGTATAAAAATGGGATTATCTATAGCAATGATTTGAAATCTAAAGCAGTGTTTAGTCTCTGTTTGTAGACTAGATGAAACGTAAGAAAAAAGTTGATGTCAACAACAGCTGTCAACATCTGCAGCACCACCCGTGGGCCTCTTGTTGCATTTACTTACATGAAAAGTACAGAATCTGGGGTGAGCTTGTTAAAGTTTTGCAACCTTATTTTCTTGTGATTTATTTTTTTTATTTGTCAAATCTTAAGATTTATTATCTACAAAAGGTCTTCATCTGTAAAAAGTGTACATTTCAGTGATGCAGCTAAAATTGCAGGAGGATCCCTGATGTAATGTTGTAGTTGTGAATGGTGCGTATGTTGCGTCTCTGCCGCCTTTCCAGAGAGCGTTTCAGTCTGTACTTTGAAGAGCTTTAACGCTCCTTGGAATCGATTCTCCAAGTCTCTGAATCTGTACTGGAGCGATGAACACCCTTCTTACCATCGAGTTTCCCTTAGTTGGTGTTTTGACGATGGTGGTAGAGATCTCTGTCCCTGTCTAACACCTCACTCCAAAATGTTCAACTGGATTGAGATTTGGTGAGTGTGAAGGTCATAGCATATGATTTACATCCAACTATTCAGTGAGCTCTCGTGCGCTGAGAATGGGGCGGAGTCATCCTAGCAGAAAGCACGCCCATTGTGATAGAAATGTTAGGATCGATTTGCAGTGACACTTCTTTCTAAGGAAAAGAAATAAATAAATGCCCCTGGAGTATAACAGAGGACCGTTTTTTCCTTTAATTTCGCAGTCGTTTGCTTGACAGGGCCAGCTTTATGCCTTATTCAGATTTCAGTTTCTAATCCCGTGCCCCCGTTGGTGATCTCTGATGGTCGTGTTTTGTTTCAGCTTCTCAGTTATTCTCTTTTTAGAGAAGATTAACCAGGCAGCAGGTGCTTACTAATGCTCCTTTAGACAAATACAGAGCAACTCAATGTTGTTTCACAGATACTAAGCGGAGAAATCCAGTGGCGTCTTTTTTGTACTCTTTCTTCAGTTTTATCTGTATAATCTCTAAAAAAAACAAAAAGGGTATTAGTGTCCATCCCGATGGCCCTTTATCATCCTAAACAAACAGCCAACCCACAATGAATGGCCCATTTATCGAAGGGTTTCTCGCTGCCCCAAAATTCCCATCGGGAGGACGACTTGGTGATGACCCCATTAGCATGTAGCGGTGTCGGGTTAGTGGCGGCACCATGGCAACCTCGATGCATTCGGACCCATTCGGCTCTGTAAAGCAAACATCATTTTGTGTGTGTCGCCGTCTGAGCTCAGTGAGTGCTGTCATTCAGAGGCACAGCGTTGTGTCAGAATGTGGTGCTAAACACATGGATTATCCTCTTCATAGTTTGGTTATCACCCACCATTAATAATGGTAATATTAATAGGTGCTATTTTCTACAAAAACTTTCCCAGTGATCTTAAAATATGCTTAAAATATGAACGTGTCAACTTGTAAACTTCAACATGGTGGCTGCAAGCCCCACCTCTTCAGTAAACAGAGCCAGTCGTCTTGTGAGTAAGACATTACCAGGAAATTCCTGACCTATCAGATTCTTACACTGATACATGCACAGATATAAGAGGCATTGCTCTGTTGGTTATGAATTTGTAGGTTTCATTTGTGTTATTTGAGCCAAAGACAGCACATTATTTACGCCATTTTTGTCAAATTTAACAATGATGTCAAATCTGTGCCATCCGGTTGATCTGTTTCTGGTTTATTGATGGTTTACAGGTGGTGTAGTCAGCTCAAGTGAATTAGCAGTTAGACTTAGCAGTGTCTGTGTTATGTTGAACCTCATTGTTACTGATAAGATTTAAGCATATTGCTCTGGACATTAATCATCAGTTTCGACCTGAGAGTCACTGTCGCAGATCGCTCTTTCGGATTACACTGATTTTCTCATCTTTCTAGATGTTGTGCATTCAGCTGAGTAGAGTTATTATTCATCAGTGGTCAAATATGGGAACTGCAAATAGAGGCCCGTTGGGGCAGGAATCACGCCGCCCCATGCTCGCGCTCTCAACATTTTCAGTGGAGGAGGAGCAGCAGACAGGACAGTTAATCACAAGGTCGCGGCTTTTATGCCAAATCGAGCTAGTTTTAAAAAAATTCCACAGGATTATTGTAAAATTTCATGAGATAGTAGCCTATAGCATGTGTCAAGCGTGATAACTTTGAGGCGATGTCTTTATTAATGTTGTCCTACCTGACCAGAATCTATGGCCCCTGCTGAAGAGTGTATAATAAAACCTCATCATGGAAAAAGAACAAGAAAGTGTTTTGATGTATAAAATCCTAATTTCCTTTGAGATACTTAGTCATAATTTTGAGAAACCTTGTTATTAGGAAGTAGTTATTCGTGATTTTGTACATTGTGAAAAAAAAAATTCTTTTGCTGGCTTCTCCAAAGAAAAAAAAAACAAATGTATAAATTAATCCTGAAAGAATTCTGTGGAATCCTATTTATGTTATTTAAAAAAAAAAAAAATAAAATAAAAAATAAAAAAAACAAATACAACCATTTACTATTTTCTAATTAATCTAATCTGAGAAAGATTCTCGAAAATTGTGACTTAGTATCTCAGAAAGAACAAGAAAAGTTCTCCAAATTCTCAAAAGTTACATATAAAATAAATAATAAATTCATTTATTTGCATAAACCCTGCCCTGTATTTTGCACCTTTATCTACAAACGGCCCCCAAAAAAACCCATTGAATAAAATTTTTTTTTAAAAAAACAACAACAACAAAAAAAAACGGATATTATTTTGCTTATGTGAACAACACGAACCTGCATCGACATCTTGAATTTTTTTTTCGGGTGTTTTAAAGTTTGCACAAATTTGATTCACACAAACTTTTAATAAATCAGGGTTATAGCTATAGTAATGCTTAAAAGGTCTGTCCTTCACCCTTGCAGTATAATACACCGGTTTGTGTAGTTTGTACAGTTGTTTATGTCACTCTATAAGCTTTAGATTCACTGTTTGTGCTTCATTCTTTGCTATTCTTTAGAAAAAGTTCAGAGATTTAGAAACAAAGAGAAGGCAAAGAGCAAATCAATATATTTCTCTGTATATCTGTTTTCTTTCTTCTCCCCAGATCAGTGATCTGGTTTCTGCTCTGATCTCCTGATGCTCTTTATTTTCGTGTGTTTGTTTGGGAACACTGCGGATTTGTTTCTCCGTGTTCTCTGTGTGTAATAAATAAATCTGGAAGCCTCTCACGGGCATCGTGATCTCCATTTATACAGGTACATGTGCGTATGTGCTGTATGCTAGACCATAATGGACCATTTTTAGTAGTTTGTGTTGTTTTAGGGTTCCATGAGCAAGAAGAAAAAATACGTAAATGATGATAATAAACTAGTTCTAGTAATAAAAGTGTTTCTCAGTTACTTATATGTGGTTTTTTTCACTGCTGTGTACTTTTTCAGTCGCTGGTGTGTGAAGTGTATTTCAGGGGGACTGATTATTCCACAGGGAATTAGCTCATTAATATTTCTCACAATGCACAGTTCTGATCTCTTAAGAATGCCTTATCGCTCATATTCATGGTAAAAAGAAGAAAAGACCGATTAATTAATGTCTAAACTAATTCATATATCCTCCATTTTGGAAAAGAGCCAGATTTGATTGTGTGCCAGTGTAAGTCTACAAATGTAGAATATTACAGGTGATATAAATATTAATATAAATTTGCACGTCTTGTTTTTGAGCCTAATTCCAGGAAAGACATGAAATGTAGCTAAATGATAGACAGAAATAATCATAAACCTCTCAGACCTGTTTGATCAAGCCTTTAAAATATAAAAAC
>CM040999.1:2507509-2528367 GCA_022985145.1 Pangasius djambal
GAAAAGAGCCAGATTTGATTGTGTGCCAGTGTAAGTCTACAAATGTAGAATATTACAGGTGATATAAATATTAATATAAATTTGCACGTCTTGTTTTTGAGCCTAATTCCAGGAAAGACATGAAATGTAGCTAAATGATAGACAGAAATAATCATAAACCTCTCAGACCTGTTTGATCAAGCCTTTAAAATATAAAAACTCTTAAAATTCAATTCATTTTATTTGTGTGGCGCTTTTAACAATGGAAATTGTCGCAAAGCAGCTTCACAGAAATATATAATATATCAGGGTATAAATTGATGATAATTAAGTTTATGATTTATCCACAATCAGCGAGCCAGAGGTGACGGTGGTGAGGAAAAACTCCCTGAGATGATATGAGGAAGAAACCTTGAGAGGAACCCGACTCAGAAGGGAACCCGTCCTCATCTGGGTGATAATGGATAGTGCGACTATAAACAGTTCCCTTCTATAACTGCGTACTACACGGTCAAAAGGTGCGATTCTGTAACCAGGAAATTCATTACAGTTTCACATGAAGTCTATTTTGTTGAAATCTGATTGGTGAGAAGGTGTTGATTGAATTTTCTCTAACAGCAGGTTTATATTAATGCGCTCGTTCTAATATTCAAGCTCGTTCTAATACATGATCGTTTCTATAGTAACAGCTGATTCACAGGGACTTGCACTTCATATAAACAGACAAAAAACAAACGTGTGTTGATGTGGTGACGTTTTCTGTAAGGAGACATTTATTTAACCTTTATGGAAGGAGTCTCCAGTGTCAGCACTTTGTAACAGTCTGAAGTAAAACTTGAACTTTTTCAACATCTTCAGGACAGGAGTTTACGTTCTGCGGTTTTTCAGTAACATGACAAGCTGCGTTTTTTTTTTCTTCAAGTAAGATGAGAGGTTTGTGAGGAAACAGCTGTTTACAGCTGCTATAACATAAGTGATAACATGAGCTAACTTGTTTTTAGACATTCCACAACATTACATGTAACTAGAAATGGATAAAAAGCTCAGTGTGTTTGTTAATAAATTAAAAATTTGTGGTGTAAGGGGAATAAAACACTTAAGGATGGGCTGTGATGTGGTAGCAGTAACCTTGAGTTGAGCCACATTATGCCACATCGTCGTGGATTATTTTCCCACAACAGCACATCTGCAAGTGATTTATTCCTTAATGAAACAATGTATAGATTTGTGGAAGCCTCACACTCTCACTTTCCCTCTCTCTCTCTCTCTCTCTCTCTCTCTGTCACTCTCTCTCTCTATCTCTGTCTCTCTCTCTCTCTCTGTCACTCTCTCTCTCTATCTCTGTCTCTCTCTCTCTCTCTCTCTGTGAGAAACCCAGCATCCTGCTGCTTTATTCATTATCTGTGGGAAAGCTGTAAATCAGATAAAACAGGGAGCTGTATTCCCCAGAACACACACACACACACACACACACACACACACACTCTGAAACCCAATCACAACCCAGGCCACAGTTATTGGCTTTTTCTTTGCCCCAGTGCCCTCTGGGTAATTTTTGGCCCGGAGGGAGCGCCGGGGCTCTGAGAGTCGTGCAGGTCAGAGGCCTCCTTTCCCCGACCTCCTGACTCTGAAGTTTTTTTTTCCCCTCTCCATCACTTTTTTCTTTATAGCTTCCAGATTTGCAAGCCGTAACTCCATCAGTTCTTCCAAGGTGACTCTGAGATGAGAGAGAAACAGTGAGGTTTCCCTCCTCACACACACACACACACACACACTCACACACCGGAGATAATCAAAACCATCTTGTCAGCTCCTGCTGCTTCACATTGGCACGGTGTATTTATACATGCGCGTGTTTGAAAAATGTGTGTGTGGGTGTGTGTGTGTTTCTGTATAAGTGTATGTGTGTTGTTGTGGGTGGAGGAGTGTGAGTGCGATTTTTTTGCCAAGCATCTGCTTTAGAAATACGTATTTGATGAAGCCTGTGACCTTTAGCACTGGCAGAGAAGGAAGCCTTAATCACACACACACACACACACACACACACACACACACACACACACACACACACTCAGTTTTAATATGCATGTGAAATCCAAATAGTCCAACATACCAGACCATGTGTGCATATCAGACACACACACACACACACACACACAGTGTGCCTGTGGTGAAGAAAGGGCGTGTGAGGGAGTGAGAGTGTGTGTGTGTGTGTGTGTGTGTGTGTGTGTGTGTGTGTGTGTGTCGTTGATAATAGCATGATAGCATGACACTGTTTCATCCCTTACTTATGAAACAGAGAACTAAGAGTTTTAATTCTTTAAAATAAGAATGAATAATTATTACATACAAACAATTTTCTTTCATTTTATCTTATACACACACAGTGTAACTATCCTTTTTTTACTTTCTGCAGATAGACGCTGCTTTTTTTAGTGTCTGAGTGGAAGACAAAATCCCGCTCCATTCTCTCTCCCTGAGATTTCACAATTGCTGAGATTTTTCAGAATTGATTTCCGTCGCACTAATCACACTCCATTGCGTCAAGGTCAAATTACAGACAGTAGAGAGAGAGAGAGAGAGAGAGAGAGAGAGAGAGAGAGAGGGAGGGAGGATAAATATAGCACAGTAATCAAGCAATCAGCAGTGGGAAGAGGTTGGGAAGTGATCAGACCTTACCTGTTTGTTTGTTTGTTTGTTTGTTTCATTTAAATGACACAGTATGTTCAGTTCAGTTGACTGCATAATTATTGGCACCCCACTTGAACATTAGCACAAATAAATAACACATGCAATGAGTAATAATTTAAAGCTTTTTCCTGCAAAATTCTGGCTTCAGAATGATTAGCAGTGAATCAGAATCAGAGGTTGGAGAATATCTCAGATCCTCCGCCATGCAGATTTCACTTCAGGCACTTCTTCAGTGAGACGGCCATCATTGATTTTCTTTCTGAGAACAATTCCTGTGTTGATTTGGACGTATGTTTTCTGCCAAAATCTTTTTAATTAACCTCCCGACAGAGGTTGACCAGGTCTTGGGCAAAAATATCTCAAATTTGCCATCAGTCTTCAGCGTAACTTCTAGACCTCCAGCTGCAAAGCATCGCTGATCCATCACCACATTTTATGGCGGGTTTTGGGGTCTTCTCTTCCTTTTTATTCACCACCGTGCTGGCGTTCAGGGCTCGTTCTTCAGGTTGAAGTTCAGAAGTTCAGAAGCTGTAGTTTGTCGGTTGTTCTCACAAAGACTTACAAACATCTTAGTGGTGTTAAATAGTTTGTTTTTGAACTCAATAAGACCAGGAATCTGTTAAAGTGCGCTGTTTTAACGCTGAGAGGTTCCGGCTCTTCTTCACCTCTTCTTCACCGCTTCTTCACCTCTTCTTCACCTCCATAGGGAGTGACTTTTTTATCCGTGTTTTTTTTTCTTTGATAAATAACATCATGCTTTTATAACCAGTTTATTATTAGTTATTCTTGAATTTAATGGGAAAAACAACACAGCTTGTCATGCATCATGTGTAAAAGCTCCTTACTCCTGAAGACTTTACTGTATCAGGAAACTGTCACAAAGCGCTGACACTGGAGACTCCTTCCATAAAAGTTATAGAACTTCACCAAATCAGTGCTTATATGTGTTTATTTTCTTTACCAACACATTTTTGTCATTTGTTCTTATTAGTCTGAGATTATGTGGAGATTCTGCCATACAAGTCCTTGTGAAAGAGCTGTTACTATAGAAACAATAACGTATCAGAGCGTATCGAGTGTGCCTGTGATTTATGCTACAGCTGAAATTATTGTAGAGATATAGATATTACTTCACACCTTCTGATTCGAGAATTCAGCCGCGCCGTAGTATGAAGAAAATGAATCAACATCCTCTGACCAATCAGAATCCAGAGTTCGACAGCACTGATGTATACGATAACGTAACGGATGAGCGTCCTGCTGCGGGGAGAGCCGACATCCATGAAATTTAAAGCATCTGATTCAGTAAACAGTAAAATCATCAAGAAAACACAGTTTGACTGATTTAACTAGTGCTGATGGAAAGAGGGAATAAAGAAAAGAAACAGAAGAAAAATGTAAACATGATGTGAAAATAGAGCACATCAAAAAGAAAGCTCAGGTTTAGCTCTGATCATATTACACGGCTTAGTATGTAATCAAATAAGGACATATGGGTGCACAGCATGCTGCATTAATTAAACCTCAGGACGCTGGCGCTCTCTCTCTCTCTCTCTCTCTCTCTCTCTGTCTGTCTTTCTCTCTCTCTCTCTCTTTCTCTGTCTGTCTTTCTCTCTCTCTCCCTCTCCCTCTCTCTCTCTTTTTCTGTCTCTCTGTCTGTCTCTCTCTCTCTCTCTGACTCTCTGTCTCTCTCTCTGTCTCTCTGTCTGTCTGTCTGTCTCTCTTTGTCTGTCTCTCTTTGTCTGTCTCTCTCCCTTTCTCTGTCTCTGTCTCTCTCTCTCTGTCTCTCACTTTGTGTGTCTCTCTGTTTCTCTCCCTCTCTCTCTTTCTCTCTCTGTCTCTCTCTCTTTTTCTGTCTCTCTCTCCCTCTCCCCCTTTCTCTCTCTTTCTCTGTGTCTCTCTTTGTCTGTCTCTCTCCCTTTCTCCGTCTCTGCCTGTCTGATGATGATGATGATGATGATGATGATGATGATGATGATGAGCTGGGTATGGACCGGTCAAAGCTTCTGCTGGATTTTTGCATATAAAATAATAAAAACAGCTGAACAATACACAAGGAATGAAATCTCTAAACAAGTAAGTTATATTTTAATAAATAAATAAGCAAATAAATGAATAAATGAATTTAAATAAAATATATATTAAAAAAATAAACTAAAGAAAAATAACAAAGAAATTGTTAAACCTACTTTATTGCTAAACCTTTCAGTTATTTTACAGCAAAAAAACACACCGTTTAATTTCTTCATTCTTAATTTTATTTTAGATCGGATTAGACTTTATAGCTTATTTTTTCGTCCAGGGGTTGATACAATAACTAAATCAACTCCTAGCTGCAAACCTTCTTTCGGTCACTGATGTTTTTTTACTCTTGGTCTTTTTACTTTCTGCTCTTTCTTGATTTTACACGCTGCAGCCTTGTCGGGTAAAAACGTGTAATTTTGTCCCAACAATACAGTGCAAAATAACATTCTGAACAGGAAGTCTTTTTTTTTTTTTTTTTTACTAAATTGTATATTTGAAAATAAATATTTACTCATGCTTTTGTGCTGTTGGACATTGCTAGCCGTTGCATTGTGTGATTTTTTTTTTCCCCCCAAACAAATGATTACTAGCTGTTTGTCTGCTGAATGAATCATTATGAGGCAATCTCAGAACATGGTGACAAACCTGTCCCTTAAATCACTGGTCATGACATAGCTTTATTATTGTGTACATTTTGTGTACCGCTTTAGAGCCTTTTTGCCAACATGTAAAGAAAAATCGTATTCGCTTTAATGTCACAAGATGAACATAAGTCTATCAAATATGTCAATTAGCAGATTAAAATTCATTTTTAATAATATAAAGCATTTAAAAAGAATCTTTGTCCTTGTGTTTCATGTCACTGGTGTTAACTATCTAAAAAAAAAAGTGCATTTTGGAATCACAAAAAGTTTTGTGTTTCCAAGGTCAAAGTTCAGAAGAAAGAGCGGCCATTTTAACCAGAACCAGGTGAGTTTCCCTTCCACGCTCTATAAATTATTCATTTACTTGTAAGCTCTGTTTTATTCTCGTGGATAATTTGGATGTGTCATTGGAGTTACAGCTTTCAATCATCCTGAAAAAAGGATTTAACAGAATAATATTGGTATTGGTGTGATTAATGATGTGTGCTTTGAGATCATGCCATCTTGGAAACTACATCTTTAATGGGAATTTGTCACTGGTGTAATGGCCTGTGTTTATGACACCGCTGACGGTTAAATGACTCCAGTGACATAAAGTAATTGCACCACGTTAAAGATGAGGAATATTTGGTTATTTGTTCAAAATGAATTTCATTACAGTCAAATAATATATCCAAATATGCAGAAAGAGAATTCAACATCTGAGCATTTTGCTGGTCAGAGAGTCACCATAGTTTGAGAATGACCCTTATCCAGAACACAAGCCGTCGACACGATCGGGTCGAGGATAAAAACTGGACACAAACGTCAGCGCAAGAATACTGAATCGCTTAGCTGAAAAAACTCTAATAACTCCAAACTCAGTTTCGTTACAAAATGTCAGTGTGTCACTGCAATGAAACGTACCTTTAATATAAATGTAATTGTATTGACGTCATTGTGTTTCTCTCTCCTGCTGATTGCTGTAACCTTGAAGGCCAGGGTGTAATTTAAACATCGGCTGATTGTCATACTGAATGCGTGGATGATGGATATCCCTCTCTTTCTCTCTCTCTCTCTCTCTCTCTCTCTCTCTCTCTCTCTCTCTCCCTGTAAGGGAAAATCCTGTGCACTTCAGTCAGTAATCAGCAGAACCCTGTCAGGAATGCTGAACAGAACTAGCGTAAAGGCCTGACGTACTGTATGGTACACATTTATCACACTTTGTGTGGAGGTAAAGATTGCAGTTCCTGTGTGTGTGTGTGTGTGTGTGTGTGTGTGTGTGTGTGTGTGTGTGTGTGTGTGTGTGTGTGTGCGTACCTGCCTGTTTCACACGCACAATCCTTAGAAATATCTCAGAGTAAGTAGCCGTCAGCTAAAATTGACCAGGCTTTACAGCAAACACTCTTCTGATGAAAGACATCGATGTGGATTTTACAGTAATACAAAATACAAAGTGCTGAATTATTCTCTAGTTATTTATATCAGTTAATCATATAGCATATCATTCAGTACATTCACTTCTAGGTTAAATCTAGAACCCATAAAGGTTCTTTGGTTGTCCGTCTTGTCAGAAACCCTTTAAAAGCCTAACCATTAATCCTTGAAGAACCCCAGAAGTTTCTTTTTTCTTACAGTTTGTTTTGTTACCACCATATTATTACATCCTAGCGCTTTGGAATCACGGTTTCTGTTTGATCAGAAGATCTGACTGAATTTTCTATAAGAGCATCTGTTTAAATTAATGCGCTCGTTCTGTTACGTTATGGTTTCTATAGTAACAGCTCATACACGGAGACTTGTACAGCAGATGCTCCACGTAAACTAATACTAATAAAAATGGACTAAAATGTTGTTTTGTTTTTATTTAACAAAGTAATAGTTCTTGATATGGTAAAGCTTTCTGTAAGGAGTCATTGATTTAGCATTTATGGAAGGAGTCTCCAGTGTTAGTGTTTTGTAAAAGTCGGAGGAAAAGCTGTAACTTTAAGATTTCAGACACAGGAAAGTCTGAGAGAGAGAAAAGAGAAGCTAAGAAGCTCCAACGTCATGGCACAATAATGAATGTAAGATGAAGATGAAGAAATGAATGTGGGGGTCTGTGGGCGTGTAAACAAGAGGTCATGTGACAAACGTTCTATCTCTATATTTTATAGAGAATATATAAGATATATATATATATATATATATATATATATATATAGAGAGAGAGAGAGATCTATATATTCCAGAGAGAGGAAATATTATTGGCGCCCATCATGAAATGATAAAAAAAAAGAGCAGGTGAATGAATAAATGGATGAATTCATTTCTTTTTATCTGAAAATATAAATAACCTCCATCAAGTTGAAGGCTTTTCACTCTTCTGTGTTATGCTGACAGGTGAAAATCTTCAGAATCTCAAACCGGAATTATTATTTAACCTCCAGATTTATTGAAATGGATTCATTCATTTCCCCTTTTTTTTTTTTTTAAAATAAATCCACAGAGGCCATGTACAGGATAAAGGACAACCTTTGAAAACTTCGTCTTTATGCAAATTGACAGTCAACGTTGGATTTTTTATTTCAGGAGAAGAGAGAATAAAGAGTGAGAGAGAGTGAAAGATGTAGAGACTGAGAGCTGAGGCAAACGGATAATAAAGATGTAAGGTGCGGAGGTATTGCATGTTGTTTCATCATCTACACGTGAGCTCTGTGTGTGTATAATGTGGAATATAGAAAATCTGTGTTTCCTTCTTTTTTAGTTAGATATTTAGAAAAAAAAAATAAGATGGCCACTCGTTGGAGACGGTTTCACGTTATAAACACGGAGGATCTCACGTGATGTGTGATGTATGGTAGTGATTAGTGCTGTGTGATACGATGATATAATATCAGTATCGTGATCAATTATATCACAATACACTTTTCTGAGGAATCGCATGATATCTTGGAAAATGTTTTTAATAGCAGTTACATACTCTGATTAGGAGAGTATTTAGTGTTAAATGTTTTGTACTGAACCTTAAAAATGTATTTATTTATTAAATTCATTATTAGATTTATTTATTAACATGATTAGATTTCATTTTGCCATTTTCAGTTGAAAGTAATTTGGTGATCAATTATTTATTGATTTTTGTTTAAATCATAATCAAACAGTTCTGCAATGATAAAGTGATAAATGTAAAAAATATAAAATATAAATATTTTATATATATATATACACACACACATCTGTGTGTCTGTGTGTGTGTGTACACAAGAGTTTAAAGTCATTTATTTTTGTAGACATAAAAGGTTTTTTTAGTGTAACAGTACTGTTTTGGTGGCAGTTTGTTAGCAAAGCTATGTATAGTGATACACAGCGTATCGTAGAAATGTCTCCAAGTATCATGACATGATATTTTTGTCATATCACCCACCAGTAGTAGTGATATTAGATGTGAGGCTAAAAGCAAATATCTATTAAAAGCTTGACAATGAAACTATAATGTATTATATTACAGAGTCTTATTGATGGCATAATGTGAGGCAAAGTGTCACACACACACTTAAACACACACTTAAAGGCAGCCAGATAGCTGCTTTCATCATTTCTAATTTTTTTTTTTTTTTAAGTCTTTCAAGTATGGGTTCATGTTCTGTTTCCTCCGAATACCACACACGGTAAACAGAAAAGCTGTAGTGCCTTCGTTCACACAAAAACCCCACAAAACCTACAGTTCTGTCGTCTGTCCTTTTGTGTCATCTGTACTTTGATTGGACAGTGGGTGCTCAGTCTATCCACTTTTAGTTTATCTTCTATCTTATCTATCTTATCTTCTCTTTGTAGGCATTTTTGGCTACAAAAAAAATTCACGATAGAGTATATTATCTGCCTCATTCATATTCAGTACACTGTATTTAATGTGTGCTTTCTCAGCCACCGTTGCACTGTTACAGATCTGCCCAAGTGGTGATCAAGTCTAGGGGGCGTGTCACTCTGTGTGATCATCTGACACGGCTGTCGCTGATTGGCTGCGTGAATCCACAGCGTAGGAGCGAAAGAAATCAACCCAAGCTTTTCTTCTCGCTTCTTCATAACATTCTGTGTGTTTTTCTTAGAAAAATCCAATATAATCCACCATGAAACATTTGTTACAGCAAACAAATTTGATGTGGATGCCAAAAAAGAAATGTCGTTTATGTATTTTTTTTTTTTTGTTTTTTTTTAAATCTTGGACAGACAAGCAGGATTAACCCTGCAAGATCATTTATACCAGCCAAAAGGTTCAAAATCATCATCTATCCTTTAAAAAGTTTGAAGGTCGATGTGAAGGTCATGCCAGAGTTTAAAGCGTCAGTTTTGTTCAATAGTCATCAAATTTCTCAGGAGATCTCGACACATCAAGGCAACAGAGTTTAAGTGTTGATCCCCAGATCAATAAAGAACCTTTAAAAACTTCTCACCTCCAAGACGTGCACATAGACTCTGCCTCGCCTCATCAAGGCTGCAGTGTATTTCCCATCAGCAGGGGTCAGACGCTGTGCATTATCTGAACAGATTATATCTCAGCAGCTCATTCTGGTCTTTATGAATGCTAGCAGGTTCATGGCTTTAACCTTCTGTCGTGTTTTTAACCTTCGGCGCCTGTGGTGGTGCACTTTGCTTGAACCAAGAGTCATGTCTGACTCATGCTGAGCGACCAGAGATACCGAAAACAAGCAGCGGTCAAAACAAAGAGCAGCTCAAAAGACTCTATCACCATCTGCTGGACGACTGGGTTACGTACCCACTACATTCATATAGTATCATGACAATAGTAGTGAGTGTGTGTGTGTGTGTGTGTGTGTTGGGATTTGAGACTTTTTTCTTTAGAAAATGAATGCCTGACCAAGCCATGATCTTGTTCTCTCACTATCAAAACATTGATAGCCAGGAGCTAACTCCTGTTGCATGTTTAATGTAGCGGCGCATACACCAGAGCAGACATGATGCTGCACTGTTTATCTTCACAGATCACTGTACTCTAATCACATTTTAAAACCCCCGAAATCACACTGGAGTTCTGGCTTATTCTCTTCCTCGTCTAAGTGTAGTTTAGTGGTATAATTCTCACGATGCTAATTTAGTTGGACGTGTTAGTTAGATTTCTGCTGCGAGAAATCTCTCTGTGCTGTTATAGGAAAATAATCAACGAGATTGTGTGATGAAGTAAAATTACTCTTACAACCGTGACGTTTGATTATTTTCCTATAACAGCACATCCCGATTTTTATATTTACTGAAGAACAATATAAAGTGTTTATAGTTACATTTAATGTTGTGGAACGTCCGCAAAAAACAGGCTAGCTCTTATTATCGCATACGTTATAGCAGCTATAAACAGTCATTTCCTCAACTGCCTCTTGTTTTTTTTTCTCTTTCTCTTGACGTTAATACGACAAAAAACACAGCTTGTCATGTTACAGAGAAACTGAAACTCCTCTGTCCTGAATACTTAAATGCACAGCTTTACCTCTGACTCTTACAAAGCACTGACACTGGAGACTCCTTCCATAAATGTTAAATAAATCCTCATCTTATGAAAACTAGAAAACATCCAACATACAAGTTCCTGTGAATGAGCTGTTAATGCAGAAACGATAACAGGAACCTACAGATGGTATATTTATGGTCTGATCTTTAAGCTCACTTCAAGTCAAAACAAAACAAATCAAGCTTGGCATTTATTTTTTTTTAAATGTATGTTTAAAAAAAAGGTTCTTTGTAGGAACAATTTATCTGTATGTTTAGAGAACCTGGAAGTCTTAATAAAACGAGCTCAGCCCAGAAAGTGTCATAACATCCTTATTAATGGTCAACTCAACATTTGATCCAGCAAATAATTCACACTCCTGAATCCTGAATTTCTTATTCGGCATAATTTAACCATCAGCACTTTAGATGCCAAACAGGATGAAACTGAATTTCATGGATTTTCAGATAAACACATTTCCTGGCCACTAAACAATGCTCAGATTACGACAGAAGCTGTTGACGTCCTAGAAATCGAATAAACCCATCCATCACTCGCCACACTCTATCCTGCCGGGGCTTGAGATGGTGGAACAGGTCTTTGGCCTCAGGTGCCACATGTTCCCTTTTACTTGCAGTGTGATTGATGATTATTGTGAGTCACGGCTGTGTACACTTCATCTCTCGATCAGGTTTCAGAATGCTGTTTTTTTTTTCTTTTCTGCCATTTCTTTTTTTCTTCTTCTTTTTTTTTTTTTTTTTGTAGCCAGGAGCGATGATAAACAGTGTGGAGGGTTTTGCATGCAGGAGTGTCTTGGGATGGAACCTGAGCTTCTTCCTCAGAGGATCTGAACCTGTAGAATCTCTCGAGGTACAAACATGAGCCGTTCTTTAATCATGTAAATATTCATGCATTGCTGGATGGATGGATGGATGGATGGATGGATGGATGGATGGAGTTTATTGATCCCCAGTGGGAAATTTGGTTACTAGGGCAGCCGACAAACACAGGACATAAACACACAGAATAAATACACCTGATTACACACAGTGCAATCACACAAGCAAGACAAAGTGCAGAAACACATCAACTGAAACATTTACAGTGTGTGTGTGTGTGTGTGTGTGTGTGTGTGTGTGTGTGTGTGTGTGGTGGGGGGGCACATTTATGCCAGGCAAAAAAAGAATTGCAATCACACAATAAACATTTTGTTATTTTAAGAAAATACTACAAGAAAACATCTCGTTTTTACAAGAAAAGCATCTTTTAATGTTTACTTTTATTAATGAGATGCATTTCTCGTAATAACAAAATGTATTCTTGTAGTAATGAGATGCTTATCTCGTAATGATGTAATGTTTTCTCATAATAACAAAATGTTTTGTTTTAGTAACAAGATGTTCTTCATTTCTTGTAATGATTCAATGCTTTCTTGTAGTAACGAGATGCTTTTCTTATAATAATGAAATTTTTATTATAGCAATAAGAGGCTTTTCTCGTAATAAGGAAATGTTTACTCGTATTAATGATATGCCTTTTCTTGTAATAATGAAATAAAAAAATGACTTGCAGGTCCTCTGTTGCTCCCGTTGAAGGATTTTTTCCCCTCTAATCCTATTGTGCCTCAATCAAATATTATTCACTTCACTTGTAGATGAAAATGTACCTATTTTATATGCATTTTATTTATTTATTTATTTTAAATTTAACAATATTGTATATCAATAGTGAAAAGAAAAAGGGAAAAAAAGGGAAATACCTGTCAAACTGGGAATATAAGAGGACTTAGCCTGAGGATCATCTGGCCCTTCCTCCATCCTTATCTCTTAATGATGGATGGATCAATGTCTCTCACACACACACACACACACACACACACACACACACACACACACACTTCCATCTCCTGTCTCTCCTATATATTCCTCATCAAACACCTTCCTGAGGAACAAGACACTGTGCCAATCAATTCACCTCCTGCCCTCTGTTTCAACGATTTGGACTCGTATCAAAGCCAGGAAAAAAGCTCTCTTTCTCACGTACATTCTCACATACACACTCTCACACTCTCTCATGTGGTGCTTTTGCACAGTATTTTGACATTTCTTCACAGTCGCACTTCATCAAGTAGCATCCAGTGCAAATCGAGCTATTCATTTTCATCATCAGAGAGCAGTAAAAGAAATTTCAGCTCGCTTTAAATATTAAAAAATTAGTTTACACCTAAACAAGTCAGTTAATTTAGCTCTCCTTCTGTAAATCGTAAATTGCCCAAGCGCTCCGTCTTCCAATCTGAAAGATCCAAACTGTACACATGCATCTGTTATTGACCTTCCAAAACTAAATAATTGAATGATGGTTTGTGTTGTTTTTGTCCAAAATGTTGCTTTATCTGCTCTCTTTCTATTTGGTTGTCTTTGGCCCTGAACACTGAGAAAGCAGAGAGTGAATCGTTAGCATCCATGCGTCCATGGCACCCGAGCGAGAGAGGCCTCCATCCCCAACGATTATCCATCATGATTAGTCGATCCTTGCTGCCTCATTGATCATGGTCCAGGGAACATGAGCCTGTCAGGGAAATCAATCCAGCTCCACTCTGAACTGACCCAATTCTGATGCCTGGATCTGCTGAGTTGCTAAAACAGTAACAAGATCAATTAGAAAAATGAGAACGAAAGTGTGACAAACAAAATGGAGGAAAGTGGCAGGTATTAATAATGTGCTTTAGTGATTAGTAAGTGAGAGGCTAAGTTGTGTAGGGGCATTAAAAATTCACAGGCCATGTTTTACAAAAACTCCAGAGATAATATTATAAATAAATCTATACCATGGTTACAGTTTAGTTTTCTATTAAACCTACTACATACAACTTTACACTCAACTTTTTTCCTCATGAAATATTGCATTATTTTTAATAATATTGTGGAATTTAAAAGGTAAACTGGGAAACGCGTATTTTACCCAATAGGATGCGTCTAATTTGATCACGTGATTAGGAAGCGGCTAATTAGCCGTCCAATTGCATCTCATTGCTTTGATTGTTGGTAATTGTTTGTAGCAGCGTTAGCAGAAACTTCATTTTCACAACAAAACCTGATTGAACTGTGTGTGCGGAGCAGCACAGCTCAGGAAAGGTCAAATGAGTGCGTCAGAGGCCTGAGTTTGGAAGTAAAGAACATCATGGAGGATTTTGTGGAGAGGAAAACGCGTTAAATCAGTGAGTCATGTGACTTCGTTGTTGTTTGAAAATGGCCGCCGCGCTTGTGTTTATGTGCAGAGCTGTGATTTTGAACAAACAGTGCAGTAGTGTGTGTGTGTGTGTGTGTGTGTGTGTGTGTGTGTGTGTGTGTGTGTGTGTGTGTGTGTTTGTTTGTTTTAGTAAGCATAATTGTTTTCTGCTTTACTAGTGCGTTTTAACAATTTACGGCTGGTTTAATCTGCGCATGCGTAAACACCTTTCCTAAACTCCAGTTTCCACCTTTTTATTTATTTATTTACTTACTTACTTACTTACTTATTTTTATTAAACCCCTTAAACATATAAATACGATACAAATGTATTGTGGTCTAAAATTCCCACTTTGCTTTCATGAAAAATATATTTAAGATGAATTAAATTCTTTTTTGACTAGCCATTACTTAATATGAAATTTTCTCTACAATGAGTATTGAGTACAATGTCTTTTTTTTTTTTTTATGTAATTACAACATATTCAAATCAGCAGGTTATCCAGTTTCCATAAATAAATGCTTTAGTGCTGATCTATAAACATCATTTTAGTTGGAATATACTGGGGAAAAAACTGGAGATCAGGCATAAAGGTAAGCTTTTATTTAATTAGTTTTGCGTACTCGTACTAGATAGGGGTAGAAACCTGGACAATAAGAAAAGAAATAAGGAAGGAAGGAGATGATCTGGATACTGCGTGGAGTAAGAGACGGTCTGAAGGAGTGTGTGAGTGTGTGATGGATGACAGCACGGCAGCCGTGAGCAGCAATTGGTCAACAAGAATGGACTGAAAGGACAAATTCAATCAGAAGGCTGTAAGCGGGAGCCCGCGGACCAAATGGAGGAGTGGGACGACTCATTTTCCATATAACAGTACCGCTCAATGCTGTCTCAACACTGACCAGACGAAAGTGATGTACACACTGCTCTTCTGTGCAGGTTCACACTCTTCCTCTTCGGCGTCTCATGGGAAAACTGTTCATTATAGTCATCGCTCAGAGCACCGCAGAGGGTTCATGGTGTTAATAGTACAGTACCAGTGCATCTCACACTATACACGCTTCCTGTTATAGAGCTAGTCTTAACATCTGTCAGCAGCAAGTACAGATGTGAACGGAGTCCAGTATGGCAGATGCTCCACATAAACAGATTTAGGGAGGGGGGGAAAAAGCGTATAAGCATTGCTATGTTAAAGTTTTTATGAGGAGATGTTTGTTTAACATTTATGGATGGAGTCTTTGTACCAGTCAGTTAACGCTGTGATGTTTTCCAGTGCTGGAAAGTCTTCAGTCTCTGCGTTTTGTGGTGTCTCAGTAATATGGCATGGTTTATTCATTTCAGGAGAGAGAGAGAGAGAGAGAGAGAGAGAGAGAGAGAGAGAAAAGACAGGCTGATTAGGGAATGAGTTTATAGCTGATGTAACGTAAGTGAGAACAGGAACTGGTTTTGTAGATGTTTCACAGCGTTAAAGGTAACTATAAAAGGATTAAAAAAAAAAAGGAAAACCTGATGTTCTTTACTAAACAAATTCACCACAGTTGGCAAATTCCCGCAGTATCGCAGCAATAATACACTTTAAGATGTGCTGTTGTGGGAAAATAATCAACTTTGTGCTTGTAACTGTAACTCCTGATTTATTTTCTGGATTAGGTTCTGGAAAATTGCCAGTGGTTTCACAATGCTTGTGTCAAAACACAAAACACTTGCGTGCACACAGGGAGACGTAAATCATGAACAAAACCATAGAACGTGAAGTAGCTTCAATCTCCTGTCGTAAAGAGCAAATAGACACGCCTAAAATATTCCTTTTAGCTTTAGGTTCCCTAGATCACCTCCTAGACTGAAGCTTGTCGAATTCAATCCAGACAGGACGGGAAGGATCTCTTAAAATCTGCTGAGAATTGTGCTTGTTAAAAACCGCATTCACCTCAGAAAGCTGTCTCTGTGCGTTTCTCTATAATCTGTCCTTTTAACGTCGTTTTAAGTAAATAAATAAAACAATAAAAAGTGTTAAACAACAGGACAAAACAGAAGACTCCGTCCCTCTTCCCCTGGTGTCACTTATACATATGCCACATATCGCACCTTAAGTGGTTTAATTGGATTGTTTTCTTCTTTTGGAAAAAAGTCTTTTTTTTGTCTTTTCTTTTTTTTTCCTTTCTTCTTTTTTCTTATATATATATATATATATATATATGAGTGACCTGTTCCATAATCTTGGCGCTGTGCCAGAAAAAGCGCCGGTTCCCCCTGAAACCTCACTCCGGTCTGCGGAATGTTCCTGCATTTCTAATAATGTTGTGTGGGTTTGATAAGTAAGACAGCAGGTATTTCGATTTCCTCATAACACCACTCAGCATGTCCTCCTACACACCTCTTATCGCTTCATCACCCACGTCCATCTTTCCACACACTCGCTGTACATTTAATAATAAAACACTTAGTGGAAATCTCGTGGTGTTTTGACTGATACCGTGCACACGGCTCGCGCTATTCACAGCCGCTTACATCGCTTCTTAGAGTGAAGGTGCTATAACTCAGCCCACACATCATGCGTCGAATCAGAAGACCCGTGTCGTTTTTCACCCCCGGGCTTCCCGAATGGCGTCGTTTAGCCCTGCTTGCCATTTCTTTGACTCAGTGACTGTGTGTTTGCTTACGCAGATTTGACAAAACTAGGAAATCATTTTCCAAGAATGTCTCCGTGTTGGCTGTTGCATAATGGAATGACTCGCAGCCAGTGACATCCTTAACATCTTTCCTTCCTTGTGTGTTTTTTTTTTTTTTTTCTGATTAACATTAACATTATTAACACATTTCCATTCTTCATTTAAGCGACATGTACTGAAACTGCTGTCCAGAGGACCAAACCAGGAAGAGTGGTCATGCAATGAATATTGAATATTTCATGAGCATTGCATGGCTTGAAAAATTTTGTTTTGTAAATGCTGTTAAAAAAAAAAAATGTAACTGAAATTTACAGTGATCAATGCAGTCTTTTAGTGCGAGTTAATTCGGTGGTAGAAGTGGTTGAGTGGCTCAGTCAGTAAGGCTTTGAGTTACAGATCAGAAGGTCGTGTGTTCAAATCCCAAAGCTGCCATGGTTGGGTCATTGAGCAATTTTCAGCTCAGTTGTATCCTGCATGTTGTTTAAAAGCATCAGCCAAATGAGCAAACATACTGGACTGTGTGTTGTACTATATCAGATTTTACAATACTTTACTGTAAATGTTTATTATTTTACTGTACTTCACTGGCAACCCTGTTTTCATTACATTACTGTAAAATGTACTGTAAATATTTTACACTGTAGCATTAAATTCATTCATACATTCTGCTGGAATTTTTATGGCACCAAATCTGGACATTTCTAGCGTTTTGTATGAGAGTTTACACCGATTGTGTTGTGAGGTAAAGCTGTATTCTTCTGATGTTGTGAAAAATACATCTGCAGATATCTGGGGGTTGATGTGCTGTGATTCAGTGATGGGAATAACATCATGCATCCAAAATGCTTCCAGCGTTTATGGGCATTTTTCTCTGATTGGTAGATCAGACCTATTTTGTTGAGGTTTTGTGGGACTTCATCCAAGAAGAGATGTTAGAACGATGGGTTTAGTTGGGACTTGGGAGGTGGGTGGAGGAAGGTGGTGTATCGTCAGCGTGGCAGTGGTACGGGATGCTGTGTAATAATGCTGGGGGACTCCTGTAGCGAATCTGTGAAACTACCAGTGTTCTCTCGACCTTTATTAAGCATTATTATATTCGTAGCAGATTCATCATGTTTGTTTGTTTGCCATCATTGTCATTGCTGATGACTGGATTCCTGGTGTTCAGGATGTCCTACAAACCGTCTGAGGAGCTGTTCGAGATGTCGTGAATACTACAGAACTTTTTCTGTTTAAATTAAACATCTGGCTCTCGAATGTTAATTCCTGATGCTCTGGACACAGATGTTCTAGTGAGAGGTTTAAATGCGGGACGGTATCTGGTTTGGTTAGCGGGGAGGGGGAAAAAAAAAACAACTGATGAGTCACAAATCTAAGCTTTAATTATGTAATTATCCGAACTGGGAGTGGGGCATTCAGAGCCCTAAATGGAAAGTGAATGATGTGCCTGTTTTGTGTGAGGCGATTACTTTGGAGACTCCCTCGCCTTGTTGGAGCCATCATGAATCATAACTCGTAGCGCTGTTGGAGTAAAGACAATAGTAAGACTGCACGCAGATAAAGTCCAAAATCAATGACGCTCTTACAGCCAACTTTTAGGTGCTAGACTTGTGAATCCTGTCTGAGGAACCATAACCGGCAGTGATTGGATTCTGACCTTGTCCTGATGCTGCAGGCTGAATGTGTAAGGTGCCATTACTTTTTCTCCCTGTTGGGCTTTCGTGACCTTTAAATCCCAGGCGTCTCAGCCTTTAGGCTTTATGAGATTTTAATACAGTGCTGTTTCACTTTGGATTTACTGGCCAAGCTGCGCATTTGTGGACCATCTCAGTTTTATGGTTTCAGTGTCAGGCAGGTTTCTGGGTGGAAATGGCTTTATTTTTTTACTGATGGAACTCGACTTTGACCCAAATAGCACATTATACAGTACCAGACTCGCTAGTCAGCAATGGTGTAATGATTTGAGGTCATTTAGTACAATAGTATGTGTTTTTGTTTTGTTTTTTTGGTCTGGAAATTCATTTTGTCACGTCGCTGCAGGACAACAGTGACATCTAGCAGTAAATATTGCGAACTGCGCTGGGAGCAAAATGCAAATTTTTAGCTTGTATTTTTTTTTTTTTTAATACGGTTTTATCACCACTCCATTAACCTCAAGCTCAAATGAACAATTAAGACTTAATCCACATTTCTGTGTCCCCAAAAACGATCATAAGACAAAAAGGAGATTGAGTGTTGAGCAGAAAAGAGAATCCAGCTGCCATTTGTAAGCTCCATCACAGGGATGTTTTTACTCAGCCTCCGTTACAGGACAGGAAAACTCATCAGCTGAGCAGAGATTCTACTTCCTGTGAAAACATGTAACGTGTCGCTGGATTTCTTTTGCAGCGTGATCTTGCAGAGGAATCAAAGAGGGGAAAAACACTGAAACAGGACTGAAAAGTATCACACTTTTTCCTCGAAGGTTTGCACCACTAAGAATTAGAATTGAATTAAACATTCATTTAAATTAGATAAAAATAACTTTGAGTTTGAGTTGATTTGTTACATCACTTAATTTTTTAAACAAGACTCAACAAACTTCACTAAAACCTTCAAGGTCAAAATCCTGACACTGAAGTAATTTTAATTGTCCATGGTAATGGATTTTTCTAAAGCAAATTGTAAATAAATAAACATTAAAGTGAAAGAGCAGTCCTTAGATATTTTTCATAGATATATTGAGGAAATTTTGTAATTCATGTAATATATGTATGATGGTGTTTCAGAAATATGACACTTCAGCTGCAGGGCTGAAATTAATCCCTAACTGCAGTGTAAATGTTACTTTAATGGAATAAGGCAAAAATTCACTTACATTAGTCATTCTTTACTGTAACACTATAAACGGAATTAATGTTATTTAAATGATTTAAAATTTGGTGCAAATTCATTTAATAGAACATTTATTTAATCTGGTCCACCTTTGGCAATGTCCTAAAATCCAGCTTCCATTTGTCAGATGGCTTTCTGGAAGTTTTTCAGTTCAGCTGCCTCCATTACCAGTAGGGAATAAAACATGGCGGGGTGTGCTGTTACAGAAAACTAATCAGTGACCGAAGGGTATAATGAAGCAGAGCTACGGTTACCACCCCAAAGTGTGTTATTCCTCTCATACCACAGCAATGTGCCTATGACTAATGTTCTTCATTTATTTATTAAAGAACATCATGGCATTGTTTGTCCATTTATAGTTACATTTAATGTTGTGGATTGTCTGCAAAAAACCTAGTTCCTGTTATCACTTGCATTGCAGCAGCTAAAAACAGTCATTCCTTCAACAACCCCTCACTCTCTCTCTCTCACACACACACACACACACACACACACACGCACACACGCACAAGAATGCAGCTTGTCATGTTACCAAGAAACGGCAAAGCATAAACTCCTCTGTCCTGAAGATGTCAGAAGACTTGGTCATAGCTTTACCTCCGACTGTTACAAAGCCCTGACACTGGAGACTCCTTCCATAACTGTTAAATAAACATCTCCTCCTTACAGAAAACTACATCGATTACACAGTTTGTTTAAATCCATATACGTGGAGCGTCTGCAGTACACGTCACTGTGGATGAGCCGTTACTATAGAAACAATAACGTATTAGAACAAGCGCATTAATATAAACCTGCACTACTGTCAGAGCTGCTGTTATGGAAAATTAATGAACACCTTCTGACCAATCACAGTCCAGAATTCGATCAGTGATGCCAACGAATGAGAGAGCGTTAGATTAGAGGGGAAAAAACAGTAAAAACAGTAAAAAGGGCTGAAAAGTATCACTTAGAGATGTCCTTGTGTTTAACTGCTGGCTGATTTTACAGTGCCACTGGAATATGAATCATTTTTACTCATGTATATAAAATATATGATGCAATTTAGTTTCACAGCTTCCTGTTTCCTGTAACGGTGGCACTCAGAACAAGGCCTGTCTTGTATTTCCTCATAAAATCACACAATAAATAGAACAGTCCAGAAACAGTGGTTGTGATCATGACGGGGCTCTCAATAAAACTTTCTTCCTAAACGTTTGCTCCTGGTCGGATTCTGGCTCGGGATTTTCTTAGTTTTTTCATGTTGTACTGTTCTGTAGGAGATGAGATGCATGAAATGTGTGTGT
>CM040999.1:2532118-2544618 GCA_022985145.1 Pangasius djambal
ATGTGACTGCTGACAAAAGCAGCAGGATGAATTCTGAAGTGTTTCGGGCAATATTATCTGCTCATATTCAGCCAAATGCTTCAGAACTCATTGGACGGCGCTTCACGGTGCAGATGGACAATGACCCAAAGCATACTGCAAAAGCAACCAAAGAGTTTCTGAAGGGAAAGAAGTGGACTGTTATGCAATGGCCAAGTCATTCACCTGACCTGAATCCGATTGAGCATGCATTTCAGTTAATTTACAAAACTTAACATTAATGTTTTTATGGAAGAACTCCTTCAACATTTTTAGTTTGTTTTTAGCATCTGCTGTACAAGGTGTTGTGAAGGAGCTGTTACTATATAGATGATGATGATGATGATGATATAAACCGGTGATTTGCAGCTGCACTACTGTCAGAGCTGCTGTGATAGAAAATTAATCAACGCCTCCTCATCAACATATAACAGTTATGAGTGTTTAGGCACTGTAATTGATGTTTATTTAAAAAATGTATTTATCAGGTTAGTAAGTAAGTAAAATGAACAACCCATGATTGTGATGTATTGATTTACACGTTTGTATCAGCATCTCAGGGCTGTGTTTATAGGAATCTACACAAATGATTTCATACCCAGTGGTTTTTTTTTATTTTTATTTTTTTAAACAAATTAACTTCCCTCATCATTCCCAAATAATGACTGAGAGATGCTAGACATTGCATCCTGACATTTTTAGATTTCATTACCACTTTTACAACATGACGCATTATTTTTCCATTCCAGCTACTGAAAAGAAGCTTGGTCAGCTCGGCTTCTTTCCTGTCTCGGTTATTTTTCCACGTTTTAAACTTTTGGCATTTGTTCTTTGCAGTTATTCCTCACTCATATTTTCACAGTGGCTGCTGTGAAGCATGTCGAACAGCCATTAGACACAGTGTGATTGCTTCAGCAGATTAGTATCTATTAATGCATGTTTCTCGTTTGGTTTAGCTGGAAAAAGAGTGTTTTTAGGAAAAGTAAGCCGTTGTATGTTTTCGGCTACTTTATCAGTTTAGACTGCTGCATGATTGAATATAGACCAACATCATATGACTTCACATAACTTTACATAACTCTGTTTTTGAAGAAAGAAAACATCCAGTACTGTTAAACGCAGTCGGGTTTAACAATAGCAATGTCTCGCAAATTTCTTGCTTTTGGCAACATTTTCTCAAAGATTCTGTTTCATAATAATATTTTAGTTATCTTTGTTTAGATTCATTACAGGGATACAACCATACAGTGCTTTCAGGGGCTTTGTTACTGTACTCTCCTTGAAAATATGAAATTTTCAAAAAAGAAGCATTAAAATGAATTATAGCTTTAAGGAAGTTCCATAAAACAGATCTGAGGAACATTTTATATTTATACTGATGCTACTTAAGCTCCTAGGCCATCATAAAAGAGAAGAGAACCCTATAACCCGATGAAATGAAACCATATGGCTCATGAGACAATTATCACAATGACCAAGAATATCAATATCAGTAATTACTGTCATTCTTTTTAACGATCATCAGATACACAAGTGACAGATGGAAGTTATTGCAGCGTTACATGAGAAATAGAGAAAATATCAGCCAACACCTGAATACTCAAATATATTTCCTGCAGTAATCAGTGTGATTGAGGATATAGATAAAGTGAATATTTAAAAAAAAAAATGCCGAGTGTTTAAGAACACCCGAGTCATTTAGTACAAATATGATTTTAATATAAATAAACGATTTATAGACTGTCAAAAACCAGCCTGATGATGATTAGTAGATAAATGTGTGCATAAATATGTAAGTACGTAATGAACTGAGTTTTTAGGTTTTTTTTTTTTTTTTTTTAATATTTTTTAAATAATTCCTCAAAGACCTTAAGGGATAAATGTGTCTATGTAAATACTCTGTGTATAATCTTACAATCATTAGACATTCGTTACGTTCTTTACCCACTGATTTATTCATATGCATCCCGTTACTGAAACTACTACCTAGTATTTAACATGATTAGTACTTTAGTACTAGTGCTGAAGTAAACATGGTTGCTGTGTACTCTCATCTTTAGCTTACAAAATCTCTCCAATTAATACCTGCATGTTCTACATTATTGCCTATTAAAATCTAATAAAGAATTTTAATTGTGTTGCTGCACAAAACTGGTAGTTTTGTTCCTTAAAATCCAATATTCAAAGTATTTTACGCGTGGTTTCGCACGACGACTGCATAAAAACTGACTGATCAAAACTTCATAATGTGTTTTTTTTTAACACTAAAATTTGGTCAGTCGTATCTGATTTCAAGAGTCTCATCAAAGTCATGATTTGAAGGAATGAAGCCAATTCAGAAAAATAAGCAATTTTGTATTCATTCCATTTTCTGTAATGAAAATCTGAGGAACTGGTACAAACGTTAACTCTGTCCTGTTACACCAACCCTAACCTGCGTAACGTTTTATATGAATTGTAACGAATTTGGACGAGTGTGAGATCACTGGTAAAAATTCATCCAAGAAATCTGGTTGCTCATTAACATCTTTACTGCTTTAAAAAAAAAAAAAAAAAAAAAAAAAAAAAAAAAAAAAAAAAAAAAAAAAAAAAAAAAAAAAAAAAAAAAGCAAATAAACGATATAGTCAGTGAATTTAATTATACATCTGAGGATGCTTTTAGCTCAACCCCTGGGACAGATTCTTCACCTTCATCCAGAGAAGAACTCGTCTGATCAGACGAGTCTTCCTCCTGGGAATCCGGTGAAGATCTTGCGAAGCCATCGTTGGCTTGTTTCATTGATGAGGAAAGATGGATTAGACCAGAGAGACATCTTTTGCCTCTCGTACTCTCTCTCTCTGTCCTTCTTTTCATGAAGGAATGAAAGCTCTCCATCCTCCTGCCTCACCGGGGAGCCGGGAGCTCGTCCATACGTGCCTGTCTTCTCAGCGTGCTAGAGAATGAAGACGGAGAATAAAAGGATTATCCATGCATAGTGTCAGTGCGCCGTCCGGATTACTCACCACTGACCCATGAAACGCCTGACACAAGAACCGGTTCCTTCTTTACTGCTGCTGTAACTTCTAGATGTCATAGTTTGAATCAGATTCACAACTGTTGCTTTGATCCACATCCACTCGGTCGTAACCGGCTTGGAGAGAATGTGGAAAAAAACTGGTCAAAGAGAGATACTTCACCCCCCCCATCTCTAATTAGCGTGCAGTTTCTAATGCCCTACACTTCAATACAGAAAGACGTGAACAGCATTTTTAGAATAAAAAGCTTCTTTAACATCCTCATTCAACCTACTCTGACCCTCTCAAAGGGAAAGCGAGGGGGAACAAAAAGATAAAATGGAAGACCTCGTCTCTCAGACTGAGCAGTGCACGTCTCATCCATCTTCCAGGCCACATGTTTTCAATCTCATGGGTCATTCAGCAAGCTTGTGTAATTTTAAAGCGTCGATGCTAGAAAAGCGTTCCCACACCACACGTACGCTCGGTGTGTGGAAATGCTGAACAAGGCCAGCTAATTTAAATTTACTTCATGTATTTTTATTTTTTTATCATTTTATTACTGTTAATTTTATGTATGTAGCGGTATGTACTATATCATAACATTTAAATTCTGAATAGTTATTTAATTTTGTCACCAAATTTGTTTAAACCTGAGTAGTTTTCACATTCAGTTGGGCACCAAACCCAGCCGCTGGGGTGGCAAGGCCAGCGTACTCTCAGTGCTGGGTTGCATCAGCAAGGGTGTTCGGTGTAAAACCTGTGCCAAATCAAAATATGCAGATCCTAAACCAGATTTCCATGATGGAGACGGATGAGCCGCTGTGGTGACCCCTAACTGGAGATCTCAGGAGAGAAGGAGAGAGAGACATAGGATATGAGGTATGCTCTTTGTCATGTAATGGTTAGAGAAATTTATACAGAAAACTACTAGTACTGTACAATGTATAGTGAAATTTTACTATGCAGTTTATAGTACTAGTAGTTTTTCGCCCTTTCCCGCATCTTTATATGCATTTTTGGTCTAAAGCAAAAAGCTAATGCAGTGTTGTTTCTATACCCGTGTGAATCAGGGCACTTTGATTATTTATTTATTTATTTATTTTTTAAAAGTAGATGGATGTGTTGATGTTAATTTGGGTACTCGTTATCTCATGCCATCATGAGACGCTGAGCGAAACCTGAAACCAGATCTGTCTCAGACTAAAGAGTAATTTTCTAAATAACGTGATTTTGTTACATTTGAATGAAGTCATGAGCACAACACACTAACCCACACCCTTTACCTTAACCTTAACCATTGTGAACTTTTTTATAGGAGTTGGCTCGTGTAGAAATAAGCACTCATGCGAGCATGAAACCTCTGCATCACCACTGGAGAACTTCTTCCTGCTTGTATTTATGGGTGAAGGAATCTAACAATCATTTCTTATTTTATTGCCTGTGTGTGTGTGTGTGTGTGTGTGTGTGTGTGTGTGTGTGTGTGTGTGTGTGTGTGTGTGTTTCCTCACCCCTACTGTGTCATAGCATGTCATACTGGAAACGCAAGCCTAATGAAGTGACTCAGTACACATTTTATTACACTTTTTATTGAATTAATCACAATCCTATATAAGATATTTTGTTAAGAATATATATGTTTATTTGTGTTGCACACTTCTCCACCCTGTTGCCTGGTTCTTTATTTCATCATCTTTTATTTATTTTTTAACGACTTGTGCGTCATGTGGTTTTTGTTGTCTTGGTGCAACAGTAAAATGCTCAATGTCAAGTGACATCTCTGGATCCATGTTTGTGTAATATGGCTCACGCTCACACAGCAGGGTTCACCTGCATGCTCTTCTGTGCCGAAGAATATGTGAATCATCTCTTGGAGAACTGACAAAAAACAAAGTGGTTTTGTGCGAGGACAGAGTCAGAGAAAAGTCCGAGAAAGAGCGAACAGTTACGGTATTTCAACATTTAAACATGTGAGTGATGGTCAAGCAAGGTCTAACGATTATTTTCATAATCAATTAATCGGCCGATTACTTTTCTCCTTCGATTAATCAGATTTTTAAAAAAATAAAAAATAAAACAATTTTCAATACTATTTTCTCATTTATTTATAATAAACTCCACAAACTGAGTGTTAACTTGTTACATTGACACAACTGTTTGTCAATATTTATATATATATATATATATATATATATATATATATATAATTATATATAATTATAATTTTATGGTTTCTGTTACTCACTGCCTTTAGGCATATTGTTTTACTCATGTTTACTTTGATCATCCCGTTTTAATCTGACATTACAGGTCTTACTTGTGCTACCACTGTTCATCACCGCGTCTATACTGTAAGGAACGCAACGTGGTGCTCGTTACGAATAGATCGCTCCTGTTATATAAAGAACAGAATTTACACTGCAAGCGTGCAAATACAGCATATAATAATAAACTTGAATGAAACTAAACCTTTTAAGCAATTCGCACCAATTTCCCCATCCCCTTGCACACACTGGAGCATTTTGGATAAGTTTGTGCTCGTGCGTCACTGTCGCGCTTCCATGCCACACGAGCTCCGCTTTGCAAAGGTTACAATCTTCACGGCATTTAATACTTGTTCTCTCCACCATTTTGCTGAAGCGTTTTTTCACAACAGAACTAACGCAGTGAGTAAACGTGCCCCATGCCGTGCGCAGACCAACCAATCAATGATAAAATTCACTGACAACAATTTTCATAATTGATTATTATTGATTAATTGTTGCAGCTCTAGTCATGTTTTTGGAAATCAACTCCACGTCAGTAATAGTTTGTAAGAATCTGCCAGTGTGCTGTAACAGCTGCAAATCTGTAAAGTTCACACAGAGCAACTTAAACAAGAATCTGTGAGCGGTTAAATGTTACGGCATTTCTCAGTCAGACCCTAGCCAAACTCTTACAAGAGGAAAACAACAACTCTGGCAAAGACATAACCTTTAGGTAAACCCTAACGCTAATGTTCTTTCAATCCAGACTTTTCTGACTCTCAACTTTCATGTCTGACAAATTTTTGTGATTCACAGTTTCAGGTCTTTCTTGTGCCCAGAGATAGCAGGTTTTCGTTCTACTTTTAAACTTCATGTGGGACGATTCCATGAAAGAAGTTTTTCCCTTTTCTTCTAAAATTCGCTCAACCCTGGGCAAAAATCCTAACATTTAGACAAACGCAGACCAACCCTAACCTCATCTCAACCCTACCCATTAGGCAAAACCTAGTTCAACCCTAAACCTAGACCTACATGAACCCTCACGTAACCTTAGACCAACCCTAGGTAAGACTTAACACTAGGTCAACCCTAGCCAAACCTAACCTAAGACCAACAATACCCCTGGGCTCAACCTTTACCCTGGCTCAACCCTAAACTTTAGGCAAGCCATAGCCATAGTCCAGTCTTCAAGCTAGACAAGTAAAACTTAATTCAGGCCCATTCCTTATTCTTGAAAAAATGTGTAAAATAGTGTCCCCATATGTTTCATCTCACAATACCATTCATTGTTTTGTTTTTAATTTTATATATTTATTCTTGAACAGTGCCAATATTTCTAGAGTTAACAGTGAAGGTTGGAAAACACCCAAGCATCCCTTCGAGGTTGGAGCAGGGTTAGTGGATGTAGCTTTCCTTAAGAATATGCCGGGCAAAAAAAGGCAGTCATTAGCATTTTTATTTTGCATGTTTTCTGACATTTTTATTTTACATTTAACATAAGATCAGCCAGGACAAGGGACAGACATACATCACATACACAACCTTTCATGCTTTATTATTTGACAAAACTGAAAGATACTACATGGCTAGTCAGCCACTAAACCCTCAGGAGTCCCAGGGTTAAGAGGGGCCCAGTTCCAGGATCAACACAATGTTAACTTGCATGTAATATCGGATAAACCACCTAAAATGCCAGTAAGATATTTGAGGTTTCAGTAAGCTGTTTTTGATTGGACTTGCATTCGCTCGTAAGGATACCAGTGGACGTTTACCAAGGCCAGATGAGATTCACAGCCCAAGTTTTCAAACACTAATCTGCTTGATATTGTATCCTTCCTTCATTCAAACACTGAAAAGTTCGTCTTGTATGTGAATCATACTTGAAGAGAAAACCTTTCTTTGTTTCCAGGAATACATGTGTCTCGCTAGACGTGAAAGGAAGACAGGAACGTCTCCCAGTCCTCTTCCGTGGCTTGCTGGCCCCCTAATGATAGTAGCAGAAGCTGTTTCTGCATACTTTCACTGCTGGAGTCATTAAGCCGAGGTTCCCCATGGATCCGACTCACAACCACGGCCTCCTGATCAGCATGGTACATTGTGAACCCCACAGACTCCCTACATCAGCTAGAACACGACGAGTTATTAAAAACTATGTTGGAGTAAAAACAACAAAAAACGTTAGAATTGAGTGCAAAGTTAATCCTCCTGTGCAGCGGATGTAATGTTTGCTTGGTCCCACTGACTGGAGCCAACTCGAAGAAATGTCCAGTATGTCGGTTCATTCATTAATCCACAGCAACCGCTTTATCCTGGTCAGGGTGGTGAATCCGGAGTCTATCCCGGAAACACTGGGTGTGAGGCCAGGCTCATTCACACCCCACCTAGCACCATGTTTTTGGGACGTGGGAGAAAACTGGACAATTTGGTGGACACGGAGGACAACATGTACTGAAGCTCCACACAGACCCATAAAACAGCAACATTTGAACATCAAATAGTGCTTCAGTTTGCACTCGGTAACAAGAAACAAGGCAAAATACACAGAGGACGCATCATCTAGCCTGTTATTAAAGGGTTTATGGCACACTTGAGCATCCCAGGTGCCGCATTTTGTAGGAGAGGCTTATTTTATACAATCCTTCTGAACAGCTTGCTGTTATAAATAGTTAATTTAAACATTTTAAGAAACCCCAAACCAACTACAGTTTGCAAATCTGAAATTTGATCGCTGCTGCCTTCTCAGTATGCTCATGAGTCGAATTCCTGGCAGATCTTCAGCTGTTCCAGCCTATTTTGTAATGGCTTCATTTAGGTATCCTATTTAAGTGCTCATGTAATTTTATACCTCTTACCTCTTTTGCTTTGAAAACTCCATCATGATGATGGATGAAAGGACTTTGGTCAAGGGCACCAAACTGGAGAATATTGGTGTCAATAATTGGAACGTTTTTAAGAGAAAATACTATTATTCTAACTAGAATGGTTTTTCTTTTTCCCAGTAAACAGTTGAATCATTGTGTGTAATGTTTATGTGCAGTGGTTTTGCCCATTTTCTTGATGGGGTGCCAAACTGTAACTGACTGTAAAATCTCACCACCCTGTCCAGTTGCTAGGAGATGAGTGTGTGTGTGTGTGTGTGTGTTTACATGTTCACTACCTCTCTCTATTGCCACTGGAAGTGGCTTGTTTTGAAGAGCTGCAGAACCTCCTAAACACAGCACCTGTGAGATTACCCCATAAACGTGTACTGTTTAGAGAAACACTGATATACTGATTATACAGTCAACATCTCATAATTTAAAAAAAGTGAGGGAAAAAAAAAAAAAAACTTGCATCCAAAAGCACCTCCTTTGCTGTTATAATGAGCTCCACTCTTCTGGGAAGCTTTCCACTAGATGTTGGAGCGTGGCTGTGGGGATTTGTGTTCATTCAGCTACGAGAGCATTAGTGAGGTCAGGTGCTGATGTTGGGATGTCGAGGAGGTCTGGGGTGAAGTCGGTGTTCCAGTTCATCCCAAAGGGGTTGAGGTCAGGGCTCTGTGCAGGACACTCAAGTTCTTCCACTCCAACCTTCACACACCATGTCTTCATGGAGCTCGCTTTGTGCACAGGGGTGTCGTCATGCTGGAACAGGTTTGGGCCTCTTAGTTCCAGTGAAGGGAAACTGTAATGCTACAGCACACAGAGACGTTCTATACGATTGTGTGCTTCAAACTTTGTGGTAACAGTTCGGGGAGGAACCACATATGGATGTGATGATCAGGTGTCCACAAACTTATGGTCATATAGTGTACAATGGTCAAATATGTTATCAAAAATTCAAAGTGTTTAATTCAAACCACTCTAAATTTTGTACGTAATCTTTTGAAATTTTAAAATGTTAGTTATTACAGATTTTTTTCTACTTTGTGTTAAATATTTGGAGAAAGTTCAAGTTCCACGGATGCCTCAGCCATCTGTGGCAGGGAGTCCAAGAGAGCAGAGACACTGGCCAGTCGTAGCTGTCTGAGAGTTCATGTATGCAGAAGATGGCAGATAGCACTTTCCTCCAAGTGTGTTATGCTGCCCTGTGATGTGGCATGCAGTAGTTTGAGAAGATGCAGTTGTCTGGCTTTACATGTCTTATGATAGAGGGGAGCTGGATGGTGGGTGGGAATTGGGGAGAAAAATCCCTTTTTTTTTTTTTTTTTCTTCTTTTCTTTTCTTTTTTTTTTTCCCCCCATGTTGCCCAACCCAAAGTTTCTGCAAGGTGTTCGTTTACAAAACTAATTAAGCAACATACCTCGACTAAATTGATTCATGATTAAACTGACTGGTTAAACTCTCCATATCGCTCAGAGTTATTTTTTTTTTTTTATGAGGAATGAAAGATCTTCATGGGCGAATTTGCTGAAAGGAAAAAAGAAATTTAAATGAGGGAATTGCGCGACTGGCATTGCTGTCTGCTCGCGGCTGCTGTGCCAGTGTTTACATACAGTGTAACAGGCGTCAATGCTATTATTTGTGTTTGTGTAAATGGCTTGTTGCTTAGTGACCGTGCTCATTTTCAGTTCGGTAGGAGTTGGCGCATTTTGAGCAGGTGTAGACAGTACTACTAGCCAGGATGCTGACTTTTTATAGAATAGTAAACTCGTGGGATTATGAATATGCGAATACTTTATTTGAAAACATGAGTCCAAGTGTAATGCTTGCACAGAGGAACATTGTGGCGAAAGTGCCAGCGTGTAAGCTACTATAAGTCCACTTCCAATGAACTACGGACCAAAAGCAGTCTAAAACATCTTTCCGTGATTACATAAACTAGCGTATTTGTCTGCCGTCTGTCTGCTGCAGTAAAAACCTGTTCCTCAAGCAATTTCCTCGTATTATCACCTACGTGTAAACCTGAGTTTCGCTCTCTATAAATTAAACACCTTTCCTGAACTCTGAGTTCCAACCACTAACCATTTCCTGATCCTTTTATAAATTAATGACCTCAGACTTCCTCACATGACCACTGCAGGAAATGCAATAATTGCTGTCTGGTAAACATGAGGTAAGATTGTATTTTATTTTCCAACCCAACTTATAATGCTGCAAGGAACATGCAGCACAAATTTACGCAATTTTAACCCTTATGCCAAATGGACTCGATCACTGCTTAATTAGATGATTTTGTTTGTTTTTTGTTTTTTTTTTGTATGAAAGATACTTGTTACCAAATACTGGAAGTCTGTGTCACATTCTCTCATTTGATTCATTTGTTTAACTTTATTCATATACAAAAATTTAATGAAAGTAAATTGGGTCTGAAAAAGTTTTCAGTGTTTTTTTTTTTTTTTTTTTGAAGCAGGAAAACGTCTTGGTGACTGCAAAAAATGGCATCAGACGAAGAATATCTTGAATATAGTCAAATTGATCTAGTATTTTCTATCATAAGATTACAATAAACCAAATATATGATTATTTGGCCTATTTCTGGACATTTCTTACTCATTTCAAGCTTGACATTTATCCTTTTTTTTTTTCTAGAAATAAGCAAAATTATCTGCCAATAGAACCAGGAAAATTAAAGCTTGAAATGAGTAAAAGAAACTAAAAGCATTATTAATAATCTCATAATTTCAAATTTGATTTTCACTTGTTAGGAGATCACTGTTTGCAGTCTTGCTAATGAATATAATAAAGGCTGTACAGAATGATTATGACGGGATCAATAATGTCTGTCTATCTATCTATCTATCTGTGATTATGACCTCAAACCTCATGTTTGAGTTTCCTTTTGTCAGTATTTTTTTTTTCTGTTTTCTTCTCTGTTCATTTTCTTTTTTAATATTTACCCTTAATCTAGGCATCATAACTGTTAGACAACTTGTTCCTTAAATGGACTACACCAGCATTAAATCCATGTGCATTTATCCCTTTCACAGCTCGGAGTGGAAACTCTCAAATCCCTCAAAAAGACATCTTGGCCTGGTCTGATGTAGCTCATGGCGTGTGATGTTCTTTATCCATCCTGCTGTGTAACTCTGCCTTCTAATTCTCATGATGAGGCGAAGTTAAATGAGGCGGCTTGGAGGGCCGTCAGGCGCTTAGAGTAATCTCAGATACTTTAACACCATGAAGAACATTTTAAGAAGAGCCTTTGGCCACCTCTGGTCACCATCTGGTGGTGTTTTTATCTTTTATCTCTAATAAACCAACCCAGAAAAGTCCCATGTGTGATCTTGAGCGCTACTGATGCAACGAGTAACTCATGCTAGCAAAGGTTTTTTTAATGTAATCTTTTTTATAATGTGTGTGTGTGTGTTTGTGTGTGTGTGTGTGTGATTACAGATTACAAAAACTGTAACACATTTCTCTGTACTAAGAGAAGTACAGAACGCATGTTCACTTCTAACTCTTTATAATGGAAGCCCAAGGGCAGCTGCTGAATGCTAAAGTTGGACACATTTTGTAGGACTCTTTAATGTATTTGAAAATGAAGCTTTACATTTGTTTAATTTGTTCTTTCAGAGAGATGAAGTTGAAAAGCTCCATAAGTGCGGCTTCGGTAAGATTCTGTCACGTCCTTTTCCTGCTAAAGTCTGGTTTATGCTTCATCAGAACGGCTTCTGAGAGCCGTCTAACACAAATGGAAAACGCTGCGCATTCATAGTCTTTCAGAACGTAGTCTTTCAGTATTTGTTCTTAAAAAAAAATCACCATTTATTGTCGAGTTGAATTGAATGGGAAACTTAATTGTGGTAATTACAGCTAAGTGACTGATTACGTGTATCAGTTCAAACCTTAATAACTTAAACCCAGTATAAATGATGAAAACTTGAACTTTATTACTTTTGTTAGAAATTAGAGATGTCAGTCTAGTAGACACCACTTGCCGAATTGTCTATGATGTGATAAAAATATAAAGCTTTCAGCAAAAATAAGACGCTGATCAGATCCACATTTCTGTATTTTGCTGAGGAGGAGTGCGTTACGTGGAGCGTTTTTAGTCAACGTTTCCCTGTCTAGTAATCTAAATATGTCTCAGGTTCAGCTTTAGAGAAATGACTTTCATTGTTTATGTTGCATAATATCATGGGATAAAATCCCAACAAACACCTCATCCATCATCATCTTTTTTAGAGTGTTGAAACAATGGCGACTTGTCAGCATGATTTCCTGTGTGTTTCTGCATATTCATTCATCACTGAAACACAAACAGCTGAGAACATGTAACCATGTCTTTAATCAAGCTGTAACCTTGTGTTCAAGCATGGCT
>CM040999.1:2549618-2582164 GCA_022985145.1 Pangasius djambal
GTTATCCATCTTTTCAGATGACTACGAGTGGACAACTTGGTTCAACGTCGATCACCCTGGAGGGAAGGGAGATTACGAGCAGCTGGATGCGATTCGTTTCTATTACCGAGCTCGTGTGTGCGATTCCCCACGGGCGCTGGAAGCTCGTACTACAGACTGGATACCAGCTCGTGGAACTGGAGAGAGAGTGCATGCTGAACCCACCGTGGGCTTCTGGTGCATCAATTCAGAACAACCTGAAGGAAAGAACTGCTCTAATTATGCAGTCCGTTTCCTTTGCCCAAGAGGTAAGATTTTACAGAAGAGATTGTGGTGATTGATATTCGGTGTTTGGTTTCTTCTATAAATATCAGAGCTCATCAATCTGCACTCTAGCTAGGTGAACTAATGGAAAAGCTTGAAATTTAAAACAAAACATCCTAAGTAAAAGGTTTAATGCTTAGCTGGGGTGGAAACTTTTTTTTTCCTGACTAAATAAACTAAATGACTAAATGTTTCCGCACTTTATCTAGAGATACAGTCAGGTCCATAAGTATTTGGACAGTGACAATTTTCATAATTTTGCCTCTTTACACCAAAACAATGGATTTGAAATGAAGCAATCAAGATGTGACTGAGGTTTAGACTTACAGCTTTAATTCAAGAATTTTTTTTTTTCCATTGTACCTCCATTTTCACAGGCTCAAAAGTAATTGGACCAAAACTAACAATCAAAAATATTACTTGGATGCAGATCTTTTGCAGTCAGTGACTGCCTGAAGTCTGGAACCCATGGACATAACCAAATGCTGAGTTTCCTCCCTTGAGATACTTTGCCAGGCCTTTACTGCAGCTGCCTTCAGTTGCTGCTTGTTCGTAGATCTTTCCTGCCTTCGGCTTTGTCCTCAGTTAGTGAAAATGGACTCTTTAAAAAAAAAAAAAAAGACTAATTCCAATTCCAATGCAATATTTTTGTTAAACCGCTTGAATTATAGCTGAAAGTCTACACTTCAATCACATCCTGATTGCTTCACTCCACTATGGTGGTGTTCAGAGGCAAAATTATGAAAATTACATCACTGTCCAAATACTTATGGACCTGACTGTATCTAATCATACACATGTCCACAGCAGACACTTGTGCTTTGGACAGATGAAGAAATGAAAGTTTTTTTTTTTTTGTTTTTTTTTTAATTAAAAAAAGCATCATCATTGTGAACCTGCCCAGACTAAAGAGATTGCTGAAAATGAATAAATAAATGGACATCAAATGTCATCCTCTCCATTACCCCATTATTTTGTTACACTTTTTTCCATTTACAGAGATGAAAATCGGCTGTGCACTTTGGGTACGGTTACCTTTTCTCCATCGTCTCTAGGATTTCCAATTGATCGTAGCTGACAAAAACACATTTTCTTTTGCTGATTCATTCTGAATTTGCGAAGTGTTAGAAAGGACATGCAGCTAATGAGAAAATGATTGTGACAAAACCGAACTCTCTTTCTGCTGATGTCTGAACACCATGAAAACCTAATTAGACCCCTACCTCTTGGCTTGTAGACACAAAGCCGGACACTCAAGGCGTGTGGGGTCAGTGGTCAGAATGGACCCCGTGTCCTGCACAATGTGGCCAGGTCGCGGCCCAGATCCGCTCCAGAACATGCACAACCCAATCCAGGCAGTGCAACGGTCTAAAGATGGAGAGCAGACAGTGCAAAGGACCCACATGCCCAGGTGATATTGCTGTCCCTTGTGAATACACATCAGTCAGATACCACAGTACACACTGATTTCAACAGTTCTTTTTTTTGTAAACAAAGATACATGTATAGTACCAAAAAGGGACCAAACTGTCCCTTGTCTCTGGGATGGTAAACTCAAGGATCAGTTTTCTCCTGGGGAACATGAATGCAGTTATTTTCCTGTCATGTCAACCTTTTAATACTCCTTCAATGTATATAATTAGACCATTTTAGATTTCTAGCAAAAAATTACAATAAGCAGGGATCATCAACTGGCAGACCGTGGTTTGGATGCGGACCCAGACCTCACGTTTTGAACAGTCTAAGCAAGCACTTGAAAAATACTGTAGCAGAATGGACAGTTCAGCCACTTTAGCTTCTAAACATGAACTGTTGCATCTTCTCTTATGGCCAATAATTATGTACTTATGTAAATTATTTAGCTGAAGGCAGCTCACTGATAATGAAGAGTTTTCAGAGATTTTTTTTCTATGTGAGGAAATTCACGTAGCTGCAATTTGCCGATACCATCTAAGTCACAAACAATACCGTTTAGTACAATTTTTCTAGAAAGTGTCTAAAAGTCTCCATCTGTGGTGTTGATTTAGGTTGTAGTCTGCAGTGTGTGATGGGCAAGGCGAACACGGACTGCAATGCTTGCATGTGTGAGGATCACATGGTGCTTGGGTCAGTTCGTAGAGCTGGAAGTCTCCCAGCTCCTGGGGCAGCCATTCTCCTTTCAGGCACAAGCCCCAAACTTCTCACGCTATCTGACCACAACGGACACTTCCGTGTACCAGGGATCTGCCCAGACGGCAACACTACGCTGCTGATCAAGCTGCAGGGCCATATGCCTCGGCGAATTGTCATGCCACTGAGTTCTGAGTCCACAGCTGTACTTCACGTGAAGCTGGAGAGAGCAAGTAAGGATTCAACACATTTGAATGTAGTGCTAAACTCAAATGGAGAAAACTAAAAATCCCTCCATGTATCTTCCTCAGAAAACCTGTATGTGCAAAAGAACCCAGAGTCTAAAGCGAGGAGAAAGGGTCAGACAGCTGCCTTCTGCTGCAAGGTTACTGGTTCACCTGAACCTGATGAGTACCAGTGGTAAGATGCAAACGAGATCTTAATGCAGTAATGTTTTCAAATGTATGCAATTTACCAAAGTAAAGAATGATGCTTTGATCTTTTTTTTTTTTTCCAGCCTGAACTCAACCCTTTATGGTGCTAGATTTTTTTTTTTCTTGAAGGTTACAAAAGGAAACAGCTTCCCAATAGAGTTCAGTTTGTCCCTCAGGGGAAACCCTTGAAGGTTCAAAAACAAAACACTTTCTTAAAGTTTCACCCACTCACCATTGAGGAATCATCTTCCAAGAGTATATACACTGCAATAACAAGCATATATCAACTCCTAGAAAAAAAATGGTTCCTCAAGGGTGTTCTACTTGCACATAACACTCTGTAGTAGTGTTCTACAAAGAACCTTTAAGGGCTTCTCCAGTGGGAAATGTTTCTGGCAAAATAAATATTAAAAAAATCGGAAAACATACCTCTGATATTTTCACACCTTTCCATTACCATAGAATGTAGACATCACTAATTTCAATAAATCCCCCAGATCTCTTCTTTTTGTATAATACATCACCTTTGCTATGAACCAGCTAATTTCCTCATGTACACACACTAACCAATTCCAGGTTTCACAATGGAACTCTGCTTGAGAAGAGTGTGTATCACTACGATGAGACACTGGTTTTGAGGAACCTAAGAATGGATCAGGCTGGAGAGTACTACTGCAGAGCCAGCAGTGAGAATGGTGCTGTTAAATCCAAGCCAGCCACACTCTCAGTCATAGGTGAGTCTTTTATGAAACAGACAAAAGTAAATGAATAAATTTACCACTTGTTTATCGTCAATTTGTTCACCTTGGAATCTCTTTCTATCTAAAAAGGTCAGGCTGAACCTTCATGCAGCCCGAATCCTGAATCCCACATGATCCGTCTGCCTTATGACTGCTTCCAGAACCAGACAAGCTCATTTTACTATAACGTAGGAAGATGCCCCACAGATACGTGCACTGGCCAGCTGGACAATGGTATTCGATGCAAAGACTCCATATCTTTCTGTTGTGGGGTGTCCAAAATGGAAGAGAGACAGATAACATGCCAAGGCTACCAGTTACCTACTATGGTGGTCACCCAGTGTGGCTGCAAAAAATGTGTGGAAACAAAGACAATAGTTCGTGGCCGTGCTACTGCAGCAGATACAGGAGAGCCCTTAAGGTTTGGACACATTTACATGGATGGAGAAACGATTAGCCGAACAGGATACAAGGGCACTTTCTCCATCCAGGTTCCCACAGATACCGAGAGGCTGGTTCTTACTTTTGTAGACAACATGCAAAAGTTTGTGAACACTACTAAAGTACTTTTGTTCAACAACAAAGGTGGAGCTGTGTACCATGAGATCAAAATGCTGAGGAAAAAGCCTCCTGTTACCTTAAGCTCAACCAACACCAACAAACTACAGCTTGGAGAAGTACAAGGTGAGGAACCTATGGCTGAGATTGAAATTCCACCAAACTCTTTCTACAGGCAGAATGGAGAGGTATTTGTAGGTAATGTGAAGGCTAGTGTTACCTTCATGGACCCAAGAGATGTATCCACAGCAGCAGCTGCTCAAAGCGATCTCAACTTTGTTGGCACCGAAGGCGATACCCTTCCCTTGAGAACCTACGGCATGTTCTCAGTTGACTTCAGGGATGAGGTGGATGGTGAGTCACTAAATGCTGGAAAAGTAAAAGTTCGCCTTGATGCGGCCCAAGTGAAGATGCCGGAACATCTGAATTCAATGAAGTTGTGGTCCCTTAACCCTGAGACTGGTCTCTGGGAAGAAGAAGGACAGCTTCATATGGAGAAGAAACAACGACGAAAGCGAGAAGAAAGGACTTTCCTCATAGGAAACATGGAAATCCGAGAAAGAAGGTTGTTTAACTTGGACGTGCCTGAAAACAGAAGATGCTACGTTAAAGTCAGAGCTTTCCGTAGTGAACGATTTATGCCAAGTGAGCAAGTTGAGGGTGTTGTGGTAACTCTGATAAATATGGAGCCTACAGCTGGTTACTCCAGCAACCCTCGTGCATGGGGTAGGTTTGATAGCGTCATCACTGGTCCCAACGGTGCATGTCTACCTGCCTTCTGTGATGACCAAAGAGCAGATGCTTATTCTGCTTATGTCATGGCAAACCTTGGAGGGGAAGAACTGGAAGCAGTAGCTTCAGCACCAAAATTAAATCCCAACATCATTGGTGTCCCTCAACCCTATTTGAATAAGCTGAACTACAGAAGAACAGATCACGATGATCCTAGAATCAAGAAGACAGCATTCAGTATCAACATAGCAAAACCCAGCCCAAACACAGCTGAAGAAGCAAATGGTCCAGTTTATCCGTTTGAAAAACTGAAGGAGTGTGAAGAAGCTCCATTTAATGCACCTCACTTCCGCTTTTCAAGAGTCGAAGGAGATCGCTATGACTACAACACTGTTCCTTTCAACGAGGACGATCCAATGAGTTGGACAGAAGACTACTTGAGCTGGTGGCCAAAGCCAACGGAATACCGAGCTTGCTTTATTAAAGTAAAAATCAACAGCCCGCATGAAATCAATGTCCGTTCTCACAACATGGGAGGCACCCACCCGAGAACAGTTGGCCAACTATATGGCCTTCGTGACACCCGTAGTATCCGAGACAGGGACCAGTCAAGTGTCTCAGCAGTCTGTTTGGAGTTCAAATGCAGTGGCATGCTCTATGACCAAGACCGAGTGGATCGCACCCTAGTGAAGGTGATCCCACAGGGTAGTTGCAAGCGAGACAGCGTCAACAGCATGCTACAAGAGTACTTGGTCAATCATCTTCCACTGGCTGTTAACAATGACACCAATGAGTTCACCATGCTTGCACCACTGGATCCTTTGGGCCATAATTATGGCATCTACACAGTTACTGACCAGGATCCTCGCACAGCTAAGGAGATAGCACTTGGACGCTGTTTTGAGGGTACATCAGATGGGACATCACGAGTAATGAAGAGCAATGAAGGTGTGGCATTAATCTTCACTTGTGGTGACAAAGAGGTCACCAGACAGAGCGTGTTCCAGCAGCTCCAGAATGCTCCAGGTCGGGCTATAGCGGGGACGACTCGTCCAGGGAGAGGCAACCGAAGGCAGAGAGGAGACTCGTCAGTCGCACTCCGTAACAGCCGGAGAAGAAGTACACGCAACCCCAACAGGCGCTCCCCGACCACACGCCTAAGCTCATAATGAATGTGTAATGGAAATGGGCTGGAAAGATCTCCTACGCTGGTGTGAACAACTCTGAGCATAATAGTAAATGATGTATTTTTTTTTAAGCTAGTGCATAATTCCTACATGCTATAAGGTGTACTGAGAAACAACATCTATGGGTTAGAGTACAGGTTCCTAACCCTGGTCCTGGAGTACGCCCTCTTGTGTATTTTAGGTTTCGCTGTTGGTGTGTGTGGTTTTTTAAAAAAATGTTTTCTCTGCTCCTAACACACCTGATTCAACTGAACAGCTCATTCTGGAGTGGAATTATGTTAGAACAGGGAAAGAAAGCAAGGTGAAGGACCGGGGTTAAAGAACAAATAATCTCTGTAGTACCACAATCTGAAATTAAATTGTTTGTTTTCATGAGTTGAAAACACATCAGCAGGTTCATAGAAATATTAGAAATAAGAAAACTTCCAGGAATACTATTGAGCAGTAACAATTAGTGATTTGTTTTTTACCCAATCGCAAACAAGTAGTTAATTCAAGGTGGTGCTAGTTTTTTTTTTTTCTTTTTAAACTAAACACAGCTATTCTTAAGGCATATACTAAACATTTACCTGTACTGTGATAGTTACTACTTGAAATTGTAAATAATGGGATATTTATTTCATACACAATAAGTAACCAAAACTTATAACTAAACTACTAATGTCTGTTGTATTTGACTCACACTACGGAGGTTTTCCAAAAAAATAAATTAAAAAAATTCATTTTCAACCAACCAATCATTTTTATTAAATTAGATCCTTAAAAAAACACTGCTGGAGTCTTATTGACCATTTTTTGCTTTTTTTTTTCTCCCCCCCCCAAATGGTTAGAAAGGGAAAACCCCAAAACAAAAGGAAAACCTCAAATATTGATTGGGAGCAAACGTTTTTATCTGTTCGCCTGTAATCTTCCACCTCGATACAAATCTGCAGAAGCTACAACAAAAGACCAAGCCCCACACTCCTGCACTAGTAATTTAACTCTACCAGCATTAGAGCAAAGTAAACATTTAAATGGAAAGAAAAAAGTCAAATCACTTTCAGAACAATTGAATAGCACATCATAAGAAACGCCGCTTTCAAATTGTACTTACTTTTTTCTGCTTTTCCATCCTTTTTTTTAAAAAGTGTACCTACCACCAGTGCTCCTCATGTAGTGTCTGCTGAAAATGCACCGACATTTCTCAAGGAAAAAAAAAAATTGTTGAATTATGTGCATTTGATGTTGCTGACAACTGGCAATCAGAGATATAGATATAATTCTGTGGAAATTTCCACGAGAGGAAAATATCCATGTGTGTTTTTTTTTTTTTCCCTAGACATCCTGTATACAATTATTTTGCATAGAATATCACATTTGTTTCTATGTAAATAAAATTGCACAGAGGTTAACACCATCAGCTATTTCAGTATTTCAACCAAAATAAACATGTTTTCTGTAATATTTTATATAAGGCATTATGATTATTATTATTTCTTTTTCTTATGTTGGCCAATTGGAGAAGACACTTGTGCAAAGATGTCTCACGTCCTAAAGTCTTTGTCAGAGGCAGAGTTGTAAATACAAGGCAATTTGATAGATCTTCCTTTTGTCACCAAATGGAAATTTTGGTGATAGCAGCTTCACTAAGAGTTGTTTTGACCACTGAAGCAAAAAAAGTCAAAGGTTGACACAGTGTTCAGTTTACTCCAGGATGGCACTGATGAGAGAAAATGAGAGACGGGGGGACGCCGCATGTCTTGAGAGGGGAAGTGTACGTGTGTGTGTGTGTGGGGGGGGGAGGCGGATGTGTTTGGCGAGGGGGGGTGTGATTCAGCCTTCGTCACATGAAGTCCTCGTAATCGTTGTAGCCGCCGTCAAAGTCGCCGTAATCGTCAAACTCATCTTTCATTTTTGCTTTTAATCCTCCGCCAGCAAGGACGGTTTTCTTTTTCTTCTTAGTGCCTTTGGCTTTTTCCTAGAGGGAGAATATCATGCGACAAAACATAAGCAAGGACAGACTTATTCCCTCACAGAATTAAAAACATCCTCTTCTTCAGAATATCAAGAGGGTTTATGGAACAATTTAACAGTAAGCAAGCAGACGGCTCCCTCTGCTGCATGGATGAGGAATTACACCCGGGCCTCTGTGATGCTGATTAAGTAAGCTCGTTATCCTCGGCTCGCTGGTTTCGGAGCCTATCCCTGGAACGAGGCCGGAATACAGCCTGGACGGGATGCCCAGTCAGGATCGAACAACTGTGCCGCCCCCTCTAGGATACAGCTGGGTGCAAAAATTTGCAACCCCGATGGTTTCCAGGTGAAAAAGGACGACATACCTTTATTCTACACTCAACCAAACAAATGAAATTCTATGACATTAAATTGAAATGTTGCTATACTGCAACAAGACAACAATCGAAAACGGAGCCCAAAAAAAAATAATTTAAATTAGAAAGTGTGTTAAAACCTGAACTGAAAACTTTCATCTTTCAAAAAAAAAAATAATAATAATAATAATAATAAAGAAATGGGTATAATACAGTCACATCTGTGAAATGCAACACAACACAAACTAACACACTGGTTTTTGTTCTAAATTAATTATGCCTCAGGGTGGGTGTGCAAACTTTTGCACCCAACTATAATGGGAAATGCGCCTGTTGGATGTTTACTGTCGATAAACTCAAAGCGTCACAATGAACTCCTTTAAGATAAATAAATAATGGAGACGAAAATAACTTCACATCTTACCTTTTCCTGCTTCTGCTTTTCACTGAGAAGAACTGACAGGGAATTGCTGATTTTCTTTAAGTCGTCTACTTCCACTGTGAAACAATAACAAGCAAACCTTATAGACTTCAGTGCAAAACTTTACCGAACATGTGCATTTATTTTACCTGGAAACATTAGAAATTTCAGCCGTAACTGTAACAAACACAATACAGACGCAGACACACACTAAGTCCTAGGACATCCACTCACGTGAAAGACAGAGCTCCCGAAACAGCGACTCCAAAAAGCTGGAATAATGCACCGATTTTTCAAACTGTGTAATCTTGTCTCTCAGTAATTTCTCAAAAACTACAAAGTCTTCCTTAGTCGAGGGACACATGGCTTCAATTCCCGAGGCACTGTTTGTGGTAGTCGTCTCAACACCTTGCAAATCAGAAGAGTCCGAGTGTTAGTGTTATCATCATCATCATCATCATCATCTTCTCTAGCTGAGGTTTAGCTGCTTCCTTTCATTACACAATTAAAATACAATCGTATTTTAGAGATCTGAAATTACACGCATCTTGAATGTCATTCTATATTAGTACGAAGCGAATTTCAGATTTCCGTAATTACATTTTTTTAAAGCAAGTTAAAAACTGGACTGTGGATACGAGAGACGAGAGTTCACTGCAAACCGATGCCGATTTTACGAGCGGTCCAAACGAATTACTATAAAATACAATTCTTGTTAATAAAACTATAATTCTGACTAGTAGAAATTTAAATTAGATCACTTTCGTTTAAATTTTGACAAGTAAAATTCGTAGCTCAAAGGCTCAGAAACCACCCTTAAAAACAATAATATTTATATATTTTACAATAGTTACAACAGTGCCATAATTTCTATTAGAAAATATATCCAGTAAAGAACATTAATGACCGTAAATCAGAGAACTTCTTTCATATGATTAGTTTGAATAATGGATAATGTTCGAAATCTGAAAAAGTACTGATGAGGATTTTAAAAAAGGGTTTAATGTTTCATTCCAGAGGCTTGATACTGTATTTTTTTTGGATGAAGTAGTAAAATATGTGCAGCAATTATTTCATAGTTTAGTAGCTGAGGCTGGTTAATTTTAGATTACGATTAATAAATGATGAACGATTCGTGCAGGAAGGATGTGATTTAGAGGAAAAAAAAGATCTATTGAAATGTACAAATCTCAAGCATCTTGTGCTTTTATTCGAAATCCGTTCTTGACTGAACTTCGTATATGTAACTTAATCATTAGATCAGCTCTAGACGAGGAAGTCGGTAGAGTAACAGGATGTTAAATATTACGTTCTGATGAATAACAAACTAAAAAAAAAAAAACTTTTCAGCCATCATCATTTATAAACTACATTTACGCTGACTGACTGATTATTTTTGTTGATTAAATTACGAGAATTTATTATTAAAATAGTCGTTCTGATAGAAATAAGTAACGATCATTATGGATGACTGACACTTGACACGACTCACCGAAGGCGTCGCATGCGAGCGCCATGTCCGACTCCTCCTGCAGCTTCTGCAAGCGCAGTTTCTCGGCTGCCTGCTCTTCAGGTGTGAGCTGGGAATTGGCCTGGGGCTCTTGTAACTGTTCAAACATTGACGGTAAGAAACGTGTTAGGATTTCTTAACTGAGATCTTAAACAAAACAAAACCAGATAAAACTTCTTAAGGTCGACATTAGCAACTATCATGACTGAATGGAGACGAGTTACCTTTTGCTTTATGACTATAAACAGACTCGTGTATTTAAAGTGGTCGTTTTGTTTCATAGTGGCGCTTCGCGTTATCACTTTCCACCAGCAAGCCATGATGTGAGCTCAGTAATCAGACCAGAAAAGGTAAAAAATAAATAAATAAAAACATAAAACAAAATATCTTTGAGAAAACACTCCTTTCTGAGCTCTAGCCCTGTAGCTAGTTTCTGGTATGATGAGCCGCCTTCAGCTAAACTAATTTGCATAAGTGCATGTGATTGGATAAACCAGTGCATCAGGTTCATGTTAAAAAACTTGAGTTGCTGAACTATGGCGAGTGTTTTTTTTTTTTTTTTTTTTCCCCCAATCCATTAATCTGCTTTGTGTCAGAACTGTTTCTCTTTACAACCACTACTAGTTTAAAAAAAAAAAAAAAAAAAAAAAACTGCTACTGATCCTGGATCAGCTCTGAATCTAATGAGCGGATCTTCTATTTATAGTTCTATTATTAAAAAACAAAAACATGAATGCAATACAAAACAAAAAAGCGACTCACCCTTTTCCTCAGCTCCTCTTGTTTTTTCTCCTTTTCATTTTCATTTTCTTTGATTTTAGTGATCACTTTTTTCTTCTCTGGAACTTTCACCTCTGAAAAACAGAGAGAGAGAGTTGAATTGAATTGAATTGAGACACACAGAGAGAGAGAGACACACACACAGAGAGACACACACACAGAGAGAGAGACACACAGAGAGACACATACACACAGAGAGAGAGAGACACACACACACACACACACACACACACACACACACACACACACACACACACACACACACAGAGAGAGAGAGAGAGAGAGAGACACACACACAGAGAGAGAGACACACAGAGAGGGAGACACACAGAGAGGGAGACACACAGAGAGGGAGACACACAGAGAGGGAGAGACACACACACAGAGAGGGAGAAACACAGAGAGAGAGAGAGACAGAGAGAGACACACACACAGAGAGAGAGAGACACAGAGAGAGAGACAGAGAGACACACACACACACACACACACACACACACAGAGAGAGACAGAAACACAGAGAGAGAGAGAGAGAGAGAGACACAGAGAGAGAGAGAGCCAGAGAGCTCAGACTGTGTTCTCACTGCACAGATGGAGCCATAGAGGACGAGCTACACTTCCTCACACAGTGCAGCAAATATAAAAACATTAGAGACGATTATTTCAACCAAATAGCTCTAATTTCACCTGAATTCAAGCTCACAAGCAACTTAGACAAACTCCGTTATATTCTGGGAGAAAAGGAAAAGTGTCTCCACCTGGCAGTGCAGTACGTCTCCTCCTGCCATCACACGAGAGAAAAAGGCTGATCCCCCCTTCACATCTGCAACTGCTCTCTGTATTCATTTACTTATTTATTTATTCATTTATTTATTCACTTACTTATTTATTTAGATACCTAGATTATATTTATCTGTATGTCTGTATAATATATTTATTGCTTTGGCAACATTGTGATGTTACACAGTCATGCCAATAAAGCTCATTTGAATTGAATTGAATTGAATTGAATTGAATTGAATTGAGAGACACAGAGACAGAGAGGGAGACACACACACAGAGAGGGAGACACACACACACACACACACAGAGAGAGAGAGACAGAGAGAGAGAGAGAGAGAGAGACAGAGAGAGAGAGAGAGAGAGAGAGAGAGAGAGAGAGAGAGAGAGAGAGAGAGAGAGAGAGAGAGAGAGACAGAGAGAGAGAGAGAGAGAGAGAGAGACACAGAGAGAGAGAGAGAGAGAGAGAGAGAGAGAGACACAGAGAGAGAGAGAGAGAGAGGTGAAACATGAAAACTACCTTCGTGAATTACATCTGGATGCCATGCGATATTTTCATACCCGAGTACGACTCCACATATAATTAGATAAAAGTCCGCAACATTTAATCCTAATGCGGTTTTAATGGTTTTGAATAATTTATTAAAGCAGCAATGAGGAATGTCTGTAATTAGACTAAATCAGTCGGCAGAAACCATTTCACTAAAACGAGGCTTTAGAATAGAGTGATAACTGTTGAAAAGGCAGCGCTCTCCATGCCAAAAATAATCCGTCTGTCAGCGGCGGGAACGAAACGACGAATCGTTACTCCATTAGCAGGACCATGGGGCTAAAGACAGCTCCAACAGTCATGTTCTGACTGCATGTCAATCTACAGGCTAGCGTAATCTAACCGTAAATTATGACGAGCTAGTCATCTAGTTTAAATGCGTTAATGCTGACTAATGAAAATAAGTTTTTTTGTGCATCACGTCTTTGATAGCGGAGTCTTGCTATCAGCAGAGTATTAAAACGGCTAATTCTGTGTTGTGCACGTCGCTCTGGTTTTCACGTCCCCGTGTGTATGTTTTGTAAAAATGTTTGATTACCTTCTGTATAATTTAATTAATCTGTCTACTGTATATTGGTTAAAGTGTATATGCCGTGCTGGTGTGTCACTCCTCTGACAGCGATGTTCATTACGATTATACACTTTATTACCAAACCTGCTGACAGCGACGTGCTTTGCGTAGGAGCGCCGTAATTTACTCGTACACTAGTACGAGAGATCGGTCAAATACTGCACTTGTGGCGTATTTTTATCTCCTCAATAAAAACAGATAAGCAGGTGTTTTCCGAACTCACAGATATTAACCGATACTTCCAGAAAGCTCCGCCCCCTTTCGCCCACCTCGCCTGCGGTCAATGGAGAATATTTTTAGTTCATTAGCGTGAAATAAAATCTATCAGTGCATGTTCAACCCAGCTAACATTAGAGAAGTATATACTTAACACCACTTTTTTTTTTTTTTATGTTTATTAGGAAAGCCAACAAAAAATTTCAGCCATAAATAGTCAAAAACAGGACGAAGACTTTGACTCAAAAAGATTAAATATGCCTACAATAAAGTGTCAGATTTAACACTTTACAAACAAGAGTCACTGGTGTTAATGGTGATGATACTTACAAAGTAAAAAAAACTTTTTTTTTTTTTTCTTTTGGCAGATGCTCAAAAAGGTAGTGAAGCATCAACGCTGAAAATGTCAGCCATGCGTACAATAAACCCGATCTGTAGAAAGATATTTTACTTTGCATCACTGCAGAATCACTCAAATCGCCACAGGTCCCGACTTTTGGTGTTTGTTTTTTATTTATTTATTTAAATATTTAATACTTTACACAATATGATCTCCAAAACACATCGAGCCAATTTTTCAGAAAACTCAGAATCACTTAAGCCGCAGTGTGAAATGACTTCCTGTAAACTGTACAGTTTCTTATTGTCTACAGAAACACTGACATTATTTAAGGAAGATTTTCCAGTTCATCTTCGTCAGTGCTGGCGAGACTAAACTCGCTAGATTTGTCCAGAATTACTGGAGTAGCGAAAGATTTGGAACTGAATAAGGGAAGAATTCACATTCAGCTAGCTTGCTAAGCGCCCGTCAGGTTTGTTTCGATACGGTATGATGTATCTTGAACGCTATTAAATGTATTGTAACGTCACTTCAGCACATCACTGACTTCCTGTTTTAGACGGAAATATGTTTAATATTTACATTTATGATGAGTAGCTACTGTAGATATGTATTGAATTGATATTGTATATGTATGTGTATATATATTATACATATTTCAGTTCATTTCCATTAATCGCTTTACAACGTGACGAACGTTTCGCTAACTTTTTCACCCATCCTCATCCTTTTGCTAACGTTAGCTAGCTGTATTTCTAATTAATCGAGAGCCGAGTTAACGGCGTCTACAGTTTTTTTTTTTTAAGCTAAACCTGGAAAACTGTTCCTCTGAAAGCGGCTGGGATCAGAGCCGGTCTTTAATCTACGACGTATTCGGAGGCGGTGAAATGCTGCCTCCACACAAACGCACTTCCTCTGAACATGAACAAATTTACCTCCGGAATTCTCTAACCCACAGTTTCCTCTGCATTTTAACCACAGGAAAGCTGACGTAAGACGGATTTTGTTGAGAACTGTGACACGCTGCAAAGGCTTTTATTTTTCAAGTTTGTGTTGAAACACAGGGGTGGACGTTACGACAAAAAAATAAATAAATAAAAAGTCGTATCATGATTCTCGAAGGCACTGATCACGATGTATAGGTTTACTCGTGAACAAAAGTCCTTACGAACCCTTGACCCACTCGGGCTACACGACTTTAATCTGCGCGATCAGCTGTTTGGCGTTGTAGCTTTGTGTACGATAAACTACATGAACGATCGCATACGAGAACACACACACACACACACAACACCAACTTTCACCAGCAAAGACCCACGAAGCTTGCCTGATCCCCAAACCACGTCTAAAATAAACGTGAGAGCTGTCTAATCGTGTGACGATCGCTATTTTGTTCGGGAACAAGAACGAACAGAAATGAGAGAAAAATGCGGAGGAAGTGTTGGGCCTGGAGATACCGGCAGCGAGGGCTGTCTGTTCCGCAAAGAGAACTGGAGGTACAGTACAAAAATGGTAGATATTTTTATTTTTCTACTGTTTATTTTTGCTGCTAACTACTTGGGTAGGACACAATAATGCTTCTATAAGAAATAATAATAATAATAATAATAATAATAATAATAATAATAATATTATTAGGTTTACATTTTAACCCCTCCTCTCCCGCACAAATAGCTGGATGATCGACTGGATTCAGGGATCTGCTGCGCAGGAGGGCAGATGAATTTTATTTCCTATCAGACTCTCACTGGCTGTTTATCTTCGCTGTACTTGCAGCTCGTCGCAGAGGGATTCGCAACACGCGGCTCATCAAACACTGTGTAAACTGCGTAGCGTGTGATCGGCTTTAAACCGGAAAAAACAACCGCACCTGTTTTTTTCTCTTCCACCTTCTGTTCTTCCTCATCATCATCGTCCCAGTTGTCCTGCAGGAGAAAAGAGAACAAACGCAATTCAGTGAATTTAAATGTTTAAAAAAAAAACTGAATAAATGACTCAAAATAGCTCGACTTTTCATATTCTTTACCTGTAAACCCTGTAATCCTCAAAGAAAAAAAGAAATATCAGTTTCCTTCTTTATGAATTAACGTTTAGAGGAGGATGAAAACTCAAGATCTGTAAAATTCTTGTTTATAGTCACAAACTTCAATAAAAGAACAAAATAAAAACAATCTTTTTGGTTCATAGCCGCATCATCGCCGGTTCTTCAAAAGCAGAAAAGGATTTAGACTCCAAAAGCAAAGATGGTGAAAAAAAAAAATATATATATATATATATATATATATATATATATATATTTTTTTTTTTTTTTAAAGGTTAGAGGTCACAGGGTTAAAGGTCACAAACCCGGTTCATGTGTGCGTCAGTGGACTGTCATTGTTCTGGTGACGAGCTGCTGAAAAGCGACAGACGGCCTTTCCAGAAAAGCGTGTTTTTTTAAAAAAAACCAAAAAAAAACCACAAACACCGTTCGCTGAGAGGAAAAACAAAAAGCTGATGCCGAAACCCGAGTTCTGGAATTCATCGACAGGATTCCGCATAACTCTTTTATGGTTTATTACTTCTAAGAAATTCTGGAACATCTTTAAAAGATTCCACATCACTTCCATGAAACTCACCATGAAACATTCCTAAAAAAAATTCTGGAGCCCAGTCAAAGAGATTTTCATATCACTTCTAAGGGATTCTTTTATCACTTCTGAGGGATTCCGGAAGCCTTCTAAGGAATTCTGGAACACAGGGAAAGGATTCTACATCACTACTAAGCAATCCGTTATCACTAAAAATCCACTAAGGGATCCTGCGTCACACGTTGTGACATTTCTAACGGATTCCATGTCACTTGGAAGGGATCCTGGAACACCAGTAAAAGATTCTATACAGATTCTAAGATATTCTAGAACACCTCTAATAAATTCTACATCATTTCTAAGGGATTCTGGAATTCTGGAACACCACTAAAGAACTCGATATCACCTAGGAGAGACAATGTAACACTTCTAAGGGATGCTATACAAACTCTAAGATGTTCTGGAACACCTAATATATTCTAGATTTTACTTTACCTGGATTCTAGAACACCTCCAATAAATTCTACATCATTTCTAAGGGATTCTGGAACACCACTCGTGTATTCTAGAACGCCTCTAAAGGATTCCGGAATGCCTCAGAGACATTTTACATCAGTTATAAAGGACTCCAAAACACTGCTAAAGGATTCTATATCACCACTGAGACATTCTGGAACACCGGAAATAGATTCTATAATCACCTATAAGAGACTTGTAGAGATTCAGTATCACTTCTAAGGGATTCCAGAACGCCGATAACATGTTTGATGGCACTTCTAAAGGATTCTACAGAGTCTCCCAAAAGACTTGACACACGGGAAATTAACACTTTTTAGCAAAATGTCCAAATAGTCGGTCGTATCAGTTCTACGTGATTCTAGAACACTTCGAGAGTTTAACCTGCTCCAATCGATTCTAGAACACTCCTAGAGGGTTCTATCAGTTCTAAGAAATTCTAGAAGATTTCTAAAGAGTCTAGAGCACGTTGATGGAGTTCTATCAGTTCTAGAACGATTCTAGACAGTTTCGTCTGTTCTCTGTAATTCTAGCACACTTCTATAGGGTTCTATCTGTTCTAGAACACTTCCAGACAGTTCTATCAGCTTCGTGTGAATCTAGAAGTATTCTTGAGAGTTCCATCAGTTCTATGTAATTCTAGAACACTTCTAGATGATTCTCTCGGTTCTAATAGATTCTAGAACAGTTCTGTGGAGTTCTCTGTTCCAGGCCGCAGCATGACTCAGACGCTGTGCTGCTGCTGCTCCGGTTCACAGGATCGCGTCACTCTGACGTCACATAAAGCACGAACTTTCCCAGCTGTCGCAAACAAACAGCGCGTTTAACACGAGCTTAATGCAGATACGATACGATCTCTCTCTCTCTTACACACTCTCTCTCTTACACACACACACACACACACACTCTCTCTCTCTCACTCTCACACACACACACACACACTCTCTCTCTCTCACACTCTCTCTCTCTCTCTCACACACACACACACACACACACTCTCTCTCTCTCTCTCTCTCTCTCACACGTGAGGCAACGTCGCATGAGCAGCTGTTGCTATTATCGCTAATGCTAATGCTAGCGGTCTGTCACAACCCCAGTGTAGGAGTTTAACTGTAAAATAACCACACAGGCGCTTTATTCTGTTTTAACACAATGAAGTCTGTTTAACGGTAAGCTAGCGGCGGCTTTATTAACGAGCCGCGGTCAGAGTGTTAGCGCGCAGGCTAATTTAGTAGTAATAATAATCATAATAATCATAAATAATAATAATAGCTAGAAGCAGACCGCTATTTCAGCTAACAGCTAACACTGCACGCCGGCCGAAAGCTAGCCATGTTAGCTTAGCACTTAGCATTTAGCTCTGTGTTAGCTAGCTGAGCGGCTAAAACATCTGGAGTCCTGGTTTGATATTTAAACACACAGTAAACTGTTTATATGTTGTTGTTGTTGTTGTTGTTTCTGTTACCTTGACATCATCTTCTTCGTCTTCTCCTTCCCACCGGTCCTGCAGCCCCGCCGCCCTTTTCAGCGGCTCATTCGGCTCGAAGTTATCCGCGTCTACACACACACACCACACACACACCATACACACACCACACACGCGAGGTTTAAACTTTAAACCGCCTTCAGAACTTGTCTAAAAGAGAAAATGTACCTGTCTAAAAAAAAAAAAAAAAAAGAAAAGAAAAGCACTGGGTCGCTTCTTACCCCACGAATCGGAATCCGCCATTTTGTGATGTGCGCGAGTTTAATGACGCTCCTGAAGGAACGCATGTGCGCCCGACTGAGACACTCCAGTGCGCGTTCACGAGTCGTAACGTGCACTACTGATGACGGGATGGCTGTACAGCGCGCGCTCCCGCGCCCCATGTGATCAGAGAGCGCGCTCACGCTCCCCCCAACCCGCTTTCTCTCTCTCTCTCTCTCTCTCTTTCTATTCAATTCAGTTTACTGGCATCACAAAATACTGTTGTGTTGCCAAACCAACACACACCAGAGCAAGAGAAATAGGAATCGAACAAAACATAAAGTGAAAAATAACAATGACAAAAAATATAGATATACAGATGCTAAATAAATACTGTATGTAGCGAATTGATTAATAATAATGACTAGATGCAACATCATATATATATTAACGGTAACACAGTCACATCATCAATAAACACCAGTGAGCCCGTTCCATACATGCCCATGCCATAACACTGCCTCCACCATGTTTGACACATGATGTGGTTTACTTTGGATCATGAGCTGTTCCTTTGTTTCACCAAACTTTTCTCTTCCCATCATCCTGGTACAAGTTAATCTTGGTTTCATCAGTCCAAAGAATCTTATTCCAGAACATGGGAGGCTTTTTTAATTTTTTTTATTTTCTTTTATTTTCCCCACTTTGAGTTAGGAACGATTTTAATTTTCCTGCTAGTGTGTACTGATAGTTTGATGAGTGTTTAGTTTAATTTAACACACACACACACACACACACACACACACACACACACATATATATATATGAGAGAGAGAGAGAGAGAGAGAGAGATAGATAGATAGTTTTTTTAAACTGTAGATCCAGGTAATCTGGGACACAAAATTAGGGATTTAATCATACAAATAAATATTGTGACATTCCTGAGGACAGGAACAGTAAAAGTGCTGATTGGGATTATTGCAGATGCATATAATATTTAAAATTTAAAAAAAAAAAAAAAAAAAAGATTAAATTAGGGGGAAAATTGTGTTCAAATAGACCTATACAGCAAGCCAAAGCTCAAAATATCACTTATTGCAAGTATTATTTAAAAGTATTTTAAATATTAACCCTCATGTTCTTTTATTCTTTTTTTTACTTAAAGAGCAAATATGCATTTTAAAAAAAACAAAAAACAAAAACAAGACGCTTTGTGTGTTCTGATCATTTTGCCTACTGAATATGACAATAAGTCATGTTTATATTACGCAGGTTATATTCGGATTGTTTTAAAGTGAGAATAAAACAGATTATTGATGTTTTTACCACTTTCTGTAAACACCAACTGCACAAAAATTAAAAACAAATAGGTGACTTCGCTCTACATCTTATAACCTGCACGTCTTATTTGCACCTAAACACACCTGTAGGCATGAGAAGTGCTTTTTGTCTCTTTACTGTTCCCCAAAAACATCAATCTATTCAAATTCGGTCATTTCATAAATTATTTTCTGTCTCAGCTGCTCAAATCCAGTGTGACCTGTGAACAGAAGATCCGCTGCAGAAATGATCTGTAGGATTTTATGGCGTTGTGCGTCGGCCACATGATTGGCTGATTGGATGACTGCGTAAACGAGCAGGTGTACAGGTGTTCCTATTAAAGTGACCCAGGAAGTCTAGGTTTCAACTTAACATTAACATAAACTAGATTTAAAAAAAAAAAAAAAAAAAGTATAAAGGTATAAAGTAAAAACATAATAAAACTATGTACAATTCCAACAGTACACATTCACAGGAAATTAAAATTTGATTAAAATCGAATTGTAAAACAATTCAGTGGAGGAAGATAAAAGGTTTTTGACACGTTACACACTTTAATGCTTCTCTCGTGTGCTCTTCTGTTCAGGTAAAAATGAGCAGGTTTATTTCTTTACTTATTTATTTATAAAAATGGAATATTGCCATTTATTCCTCATAGCTTAAAGGTGTTAAATAAAAGTTAATACATGACCTGTCTGGTCACATTTTTATTTTCATTCAAATCATATTGGTTGAAACTGAGATGAATTATTTTATGAATTATTTCTTGCTTTTTTATTGACTGATATAAACATCAGAATAGTTGATTAAACTATTAAACTTTCACAGTTCGATTTATCCACAGACACAGAGACATATTTCAGCAGATTTAACATCACACACTACATCGTATTACATCAGAGCTACGACAGATTTTACTTCACTCTAACTTCGATTCAGAGAAAAGTCAAAGCCACGGGCATCTCAGCTGCACTACGCAAGGCTTGGAATCAAATCATGCAGCTTATATTTGTTACAAAAGATGATTTTCACTTAAAAAATAAATGCAAATTAAATAGCACTCGTTCTGCAAGCTGTACTTTCAATTCAATTCAATTCAATTCATTTTTATTTGTATAGCGCTTTTTTTTTTTTACAAAGGTCATTGTCTCAAAGCAGCTTTACACAAACAAAAGTAAGTGAAATGAGAGTGTGTGACGTCTCTGATGAGCAAGCAGTCTCATTTCACTTACTTTTGTTTGTGTAAAGCTGCTGTACTTGCATCAGAGATTTAAATACGAGGTTAATAAAGAAGAATATAACTTCTATAAAGACAGAGAACAATCAAATAATAATATTAAAATGTTGTGTGTGGACATACACAGCAATAAATAGGAGAATGAATGAATGAATAAATAAATAAATAAACAAACAAACACTAAACCTAACCTATGATGCAAACTTTTACATTAAAAGAATTAATTATACAGTGATCAAATTAAAGTGCTGTTATGAAATCATATACAGAATATTGCACAGGCTTCATAAAGAATCTTTTGCTTTCATTCACGGACGGCCGTTGAGGAGGAGCGTCAGCATGAGCACCAGCAGACTGCAGACACGGCAGGAAGGACAGACTTCAGCTGTTACTCCTGATGACCTGCCTGTGGACACGGACATGAAAAATAACACTCTTTATCTACATTAGCGTTACAGTAAACAATGCACTCATGTTATAAGACAGACAGAAACGGCACGTACCTCTGAAATCCACGGGTTTGTCCTCGAGCAGGTTGAGCGCCATGGACAGAGCGGTCTGCTGTATGGGGCTGAGCGCCGAACGCTGGGCCGCGGTCACCGCTACGGCCTGCGCGTAGGAGAACACGCTGATCTGCTCCTGATTAAACACCACCTGCACGTGAGGACAGCACGGCACGGTTTACAGCTCACTGAACACTTTCTGTGTTTATAGCACCATTAAATACTAACTCTGGACAGTACGAAAGTACATCTCATCTGTTACTGCACTTAAGCACTTTCTTTAAGCGTCCGTACTTAATTAAAGTGCTTCCATTTTTGCAGATTTCATACTTTTACTCCATTACATTTCAAAGCAAAATTGTGCATTTATGGCATTTAGCAGACGCCCTTATCCAGAGCGACTTACACTCATCTCTTTTATACACCTGAGCAGCTGAGTGTTAAGGGCCTTGCTCAGGGGCCCAGCAGTGGCAGCTTGGCAGCGCTGAGATTAGACCTTCCTATCAGAGGTCCAATGTCTTAACCACTGCGCTACCACTTTCCTGCCACGAAACCATCGTCACTTCTCGCGCCGAAGTAGCAGAAAACCAGATGCGCTAAAATCTCTCAACACAGCAAACTGTCGCTGCAAAAACTGACATCGTAGCAAGTGAAAATATCTTCATTATGATCAAGTCTATCTTTCTTGTATTTCCTGTTATGCCACAGCACGGCTGAATTCTCGAATCTGATTGGTCAGAAGGTGTGCATTATTTCTATATAACAGCTCAGACAGTAGTTCCAACTGCAACATGAACGACAGGTTGATGTTAATGCGCTCGCTCTAATATGTTATTGTTGCCATAGTAACAGCTCATACACGGGGACTAGTACGGCAGACGCTCCACATAATCTAGGACTAATAATGACATTTATTCAACATTTACGGAAGGAGTATCGGTTGTAGGAGCTTTGTCACAGTTTGCCATATCAGGAAAGGAGTTTCTGCTTTCAGGTTTCTTGGAAAAAATGATAAGCTGTGTTTTTTTGAGAGAGAGAGAGAGAGAGAGAGAGAGAGAGAGAGAGGCTGATGAAGAATGACTGTTTATTGTTGCTATAATGTAAGAGATAACAGGAACTAACTTGTCTTTCGGACGTTCCAAAACATTAAATCTAATTATAAACCGTTAAAATATGTGATGCGTCATTCTTTAACAAATGAAACATAAATAAAAATTTAAAAAATAAATAAATAAAAATAAAATTGCTGTGGAGGAAGCAGAAAAACACACTCTAGACTGTGCTGTTTTACAAAAATAATACACTTTATGATGAATTTGGTGTAACAGCAGTCAAGACATTTTTGCTACTTTCAAGTCTTAGATTTTCCTTTTCTTTCTCTATCAGCAGATCATGTTGCTTCCTTCTAGAAATAAATGTAAAATTATCTGACAACAGAACAAAACTATTTCAAGGTTGAAATGAAGCTAAAATGTCTAGCAAGAAAGTTGTGGGTTTTACTTTTGTGCATGTGGTCAAACAGGAAGCGCGTGAGCCGTATGAAGGCCACGTGTTGTGTACCTGCAGATCATCATCATCATCATCATCATCATCATCATCATCATCATCATCACCACTCAGAATCCCTCACAGTCCTCCTGTCTCTACACTTTAAAGGCCCTGAGGTCACTCACTGCAAACTTTTCGGCTGTAATGAGAGAGATGGTGAGCGGCGTGATTCCTTCTATCTGCTCCTTCACCAGGGCGGACATGGCCATGTCAGGAATTCCAGCTGTTTGTAAGAAAGACAAGAAAAAACAACAACAAATAAAACACTATTATGATACTAAACAAGCTTTAAAAAACACACACAAGCAGGTGGTTAAAATGAAAGAAAAATCTGTTATGAAATATGGCCATCGACCCTGACAGGTGGATTTCAGTTAGCATTCACTCCCCACTTGCATTAACACCGTTTTAAATACAATTTAATTTCATTATGCACCGAGTATAAAATTGGAACGTTCATTTTTTTGTGGCTACATGGTACACAACTGTACCAATAAAACATAAAACAAACACACACCTGAGGAAATCTGGGAATTCGTACGTGGCTTGAAGTTATAAACTTAGAAATAACTTACAACTGCATTACATCCTCTTTCGAGTGATATGCTTTCTGGATTTAAATTTTAAACACACTGTATTATCACATTCGATATTTAAGGAAAAAGATCTTACCAGCGAACGCTCCGATCTCGAGAAACACCTCCGGACCCCAGGAGCTGACGGGTCCAAACGCCAGACTGCTGCTGAGCAGCGAGACGACGGCCTGAAGCTGATCTTCAGAACACGACAGATTCAGACGACCCAGCCACAGCGCGGCCTTACTGACAACACAAACAACAACAACAACAACAACAACAGGTTTATTCCACAACCTCTGTGTGATTCATCTCCGTTTCTTTATTTATACTGTTCAATAAAAACTACTATTCAGTTTATTTATATATTTATTTATACTACAACATTATTGTTATGTATTTACCTGTTTATTTATTTATACCTAACATTATTATTTATCTGTTTGTTTGTTTATTTATACCATAACATTATTATTTATCTGTTTGTTTGTTTATTTATACAGCACCACTATTATTACTATTACTATTATTATTATTATTATTATTATTATTATTATTATTATTATTATTATTATTATCATCCTTATTGTTAGGTAATTAGTATATTTACATATACTATAGCATTATTGTTATGTATTTACATGGTTATTTATTTATACTATATTATTGTTGTTGTCGCTAATAATTTATTTATACCACAACATTATTATTTATCTGTTTGTTTGTTTATTTATACGGCACGACTACTATTATTATTATTATTATTATTATTATTATTATTATTATTATTATCCTTATTGTTAGTTAATTAGTATATTTATATATTTACATATACTATAGCATTACTGTTATGTATTTACATGTTTACCTGTACTATTATTATTATTATTTTATTTACATATTTACTTATTATTTGTGCTACATTATTGTTGTTACTGTTGTTGTTTTATTTATTATTTGGCTTGTTTATACTTTATTACTGTTAATATTATTATTGTTATTGATGTTTTTTGTTTAGTAAATTATATATTTACTTATTATTTATACTTTATAACATTATTGTTGTATTTGTGTTTGTTTGTGTTTTTTTTTTATACTGTACAATTTTACAAGTTGGATTTTAATAAAACTAATAAAAGTTACATCTGTATTGTGGTGTTAGTTTATTTATTTATGTACTTATTAATAAATAAACTATATTCTAAATAACCCATATTATAAAATTAGTATTGATTATTCAATTATTATACATTCTTTATTTATATATACACTATAAAATTATTAATACTGTTAATTATAATACAAACAAAAATACATTTCTTTTCCAAATCAATCTCCAGTCTTTGCGGTTTGTTCCAGGATCCGATATCCGATACGTTTTCTCCGATATCCGATACGTTTTCTCCGATATCCGATCCACGGGTTTTTTTTCCTGATATCGACCCGATACGGATACCGGGTACTGGATCAGTGCCATAATAATCCCTAATTATTATTAACTGGAGTAGTGTGAGCATTAGAAATGAACCTATAATGCACTTCCTGCAGATTTTTATGTTTTTCTCGTTCCTGTCTGCTACGGCGTATAAACGTTATGATGTCAGAGGTACAGGAGGAGAAGGCATGTTTCCTGGGTGTTCTTCTGCATCTTAAGAGTTTCTTCCTAAATCTGACAGGAATTTAATAAAGCAGTTAAACAACAAACGGTAAATAAATCGGTTCGGGAATACCTAAGTTATTAAATAATTTTACCTGAACTCTACAGGATTGAGAGTGTTGATGACAGGAGCGTCGATCCCACAAACGACGTGTCCCAGAGCCACTAAAGAGCTGGAGTTCAGCTGGATCGGGGTTTGTTTGGTGAAGTTCAGCACGGTGGAGAACAAAACTCCTAACTGACAAACAGACCAAGCACTAAAGGGCTTAATAATATACTGTGTGTGTGTGTGTGTGTGTGTGAATATAAAATATATATACATATAAACGGATACATGTTAGTCACTATATATGTACGTTTCGGGATTACCAGCAGTTAAAAAGACATAAATTCATTTTAGTTATGTTCATTTATTTATATTTTTAAAAAATCACCATTTATCTTTATTAGCAACCTCGCAAGTTTCCTCAAGTTCTCTTTGTCATCCTCCAGTTAATTTCTTGGAATGTGCCTCATGTTTTTATAATCAAAACTCTCCAGAAGTTTACTCGGAGCAATCATGTGAAAAAAAAAAAAAAAATTACAAAAAGAAAAATCAGGAAAACATAACATTAAAAAAATAAAAAATAAAAAAAAAATAAAATATTGACATTTCACAGGATCGTAGAAGATATCAAAGTGTGTAGAGATTATGGCTAAAAGTCTAAACAAAATAACTGAAAACATCTGGAGATCTGAAAAAGTGAAACACAGTCTGTGTTTCAGAACTATGACACGCTATAGCACTAGTTTTATTTATTTGTAATAATACTGGAACATCGTGTATCGTATTAAATGTGTTCTTGGTTACATCATTTCAAAGTAAGGGTGTGCAAACTTTTGCACTCAGCTGTATAAACAGCACTTACACATCTGCTAGGCTAACTTAGTTAACTTACTCTTTAGCTAGCCTTTTATCTTACAGATTTTAATACACACTAATACAACGGCACGGTGTTGTGACGTTAGCATCTGCTAATACCTGCTTTCTGGTCCAGGTGCTAACAGCTCCTAAAGGTGCGATGGAGAGAATTTCAGAGAGGTGGAGTGACGCCAGGTCGTCCAGTGAAAGCTGCGTGGCGATGCGTCCCAGCTGAGCGATAACAGACGGCGTGAAGGAGGAAACGACTCCGTACACCTGCAAACACACACCTTACACTGTCATCTCACACACACAAACACACACACACTCACACGATTTTATCACCAACACACCAATCTAGAGAAGAGACAGATCTTAAGAAAAAGCAACTGCAAGCATTATATGAAAGATTATATGAAATGCCTACAACTTCAGCTCAATTGTTTATTTATATTTTATATTTTAATTTAGACTATTTTAAACAAATATGACTCAAGTTAGTTTAGGCGCAAATAAGAATTTATTTTTATATACAGTAAAAAGCACGCTTGTGTTGCTGTGTAGTTATTTCTACTTCCTATTTATTGCATTACACTTGTGACTTAATGAAAGTGAATTTATATCACACTGTCCTCCTCTATACTACTTTATCCTGGTGGCTGGATCCGAGGCTTATCCCAGGAATACTGTGTGTCGGAAAATCATATTTCCTCAGTCTGCATGTTATATCGGAGCGTTTTGATGATTAATTACTATCAGAAATATCTCTTCTCCTCAAAATGGAAGGTAATTCCTAGCCATAAATCCCAAATCCATTCACTTTGTATGTCATAAAGTGGTCATCTGGGCTAATACAGTCACACGTTTTCTGCACTTTAAATGTGCTGTAAAATCAGTTGCCTCTTTGGTTTTGCGGAGCAGCAGCGAGAGCTGGTCGGAGGTGAAGGACGGATCCTGGCCGATGAGCTCGAGGCACTGGCGGAAATCCGACGAGGACATGTTCACGAGCTCGATGACGGGCCAGACAGCCGGCCCGGTCACCTGCACGCTCTCACAGGACGGAGGCGTGCCGGAGGCTGAGAGTGACGCTGTAGGAATCAGTTCAGGTTATCGTATGAGAGGTACATCATACATCTTTTCATCATACACATGATATATTAGGTTTGTGGGGAAAAAAAAAAAAGTGCTAGCAAAACAATTCTGCTACTTTAAAAAAATATATTAAATCTGTGTAGATGTTAAATAAAAGTAACACAGGAATATAGTAAAAAATAAAATTATATATATATATATTCCACACAAAAACTAATTTTAATCTTCTATCAGCTACTTACAATGAAGTCCATCTAAGAATGAAGGATTAGAGACGGCATGATATCAGTGTTTTCTTCTCTGATGCTAAAACCTTGTGCATCAGCCAATACAGAAACTCATCTGATATTATTTTCTTTAAAAACTATTTTTTTCCCCCTAATGTTTCTTTTAACTGTAGCACTTCACAGTTAAACTCTTTCACTTAAAAGTCACTTGCATTGTAAATATTATAAATATAATAAATATTTAAAGTATAATAAAAACCAATCCTAACAAAAAGAAAAAAGCAGTCTCTTTATACGTAAACATGTCCAGTTCCAAAATTTTATTTCTTTTCCAAACTCAACTCTAATCTTTGCCATTTCTTTCTCTGGTATCTGATCCACCCTTTTATTTTCTGGTACTGGCCCGATACTGATCAGTGAGATCACAGAAACGTCACACAATTTCACTTGGTGAAAGAAAATATCTTGAATGTGGGCAAATTTATTAAATATTTCTTATCATAAGATTATTATAACTCAAATATAAGTTTAGTCAGCCTGTTTTTAAATGCTTTAACTCCTTTCAACCTTTGCGTTTTCTTATTCCGCCAACAGAACAAGCATGAAATGAGTAAGAAATGTCCAGAAATAGATGCATTAATCATATATTTAATTGACTGTAATCATTTAACAGGAAATACTGGATGCGTTTGAATATATTTAAGTTATTTTTACTTGCTAAGATGTTATCTTTTGCAGCATTATCACATCACGTCATGTCACGTCACCCTGCTGTACTATTCAGTATAAAAAGTGAGGCACTCACAGCGTCCCGGCTTCAGCAAGCCTGAGAAGTGCTGAAGCACAAACTGCTTCTTGGATAGCAGCGCGTCGTCCTCGTGCTCACACACAGAGCCGGTGTCTCCGCTCTCCCACTGCTGCTGGCTGCTGAACAACCTCTCAACACGCTCCAGACTCATCAGAGCCTGCGGAGACACAAAACCCCCCTTTCACACTCGCACAAACTCTAGATCCTGATCGGTCAGAAGGTATTGATTCATTTTCTATAACAGCAGCTCTGTCAGTAGTGCAGCTGTAATTTAAAATCACACGTTCATATTAAATGCGTTTTCTAATCCGTTATCGTTTCTGTAGTAACAAAGGGACGTCTACAGTGTATAATTGTTGATATGGTTGATATTTTTCTGTAAGGAGACATTTATTTAACATTTATGGAAGGAGTCTCCAGTGTTAGCACTTTCTAACAGTCAGAGTTAAAGCTGTAACTAAGATTGACGGCCTGGGAAAATCTTTACGTGTTGTGGTTCAAAAGATAGAGAAAAAGAGAGGCTGGTGAGGGAACGATGTTTATAGCTGCTATAACATAAGTGATAACAGGCACTAATGTGCTTGCATGGATGCTCCACAACATTAAAGGTAACTACAAAGGCATAAAAGTATGACGTATCCTTCTTTAATAAATAAAAAAGTGTAACTGATGAAAAATTGCTGCATTGTAAAAGGAATAAAACATTACAGGATATGCTGTTATAGAACAATAATCAACTTAGAGTGGTAACAGTAACTCCACGCCAAGACCTCAGCACTAGCCGAGGAAAAATGCAGCTAAATAAATAAGAACTAACAAAAAAAAAAAAAAGACGGCACACACTAAACCGATAAAACGACGTACCGGAGGAATCAGCTGGACGATCTCTTGTGGTAGGAAGAAGAGGAACCTGTCTACTTGAATCAGGGTTGTTGTGTTCCACCTTTGGACTGGACTTTAAAAAGAAAACCAAAAAAAAAAGACAATCAATCAATGAATAGAAAGCTCAAGTCTGTTCTTGTCCATGCTAGTGAGCTTAAATAGCAATGTTCTTCCCTCTATAGTGAAGATAATTCAAGAACAGCCATGAAGGCAATCAGAATAGACATGAAAGCAACTACTTGTTCAAAATAATGATTTCTAGAGTTTTCCATAGCATAAAAATATATCAGAGGACATACTTGTAGTATTTTTGCTCACCCGAATGTGCCGTCTTCCTGCAGCATCAACGCCACCACGTCTCTTTTACCAGCGTTATAACAGAAACCTCGTAGAAACTCAATGTTGTCCACGAACAATCTCCTGTCCAGCTGCATGAAGACTGCGTCCACCACAAACGTCGCCATAATTCCCAATGAACGAAACTCCTCCTCAGTGTAGGTGCCTGTGTTCAGGCCCTAAACAGGGAAATATCACACAGTATGGCGACGTCAGATGTTTGGGGATTTAGCTACATTAATATAATCACTTTTTAGCTCAGGAAAAGCTCAACTGGTAACAGGCCTCATTTAACAAGATTTATTCCTGAATTGTTCGTACAAGTGTTTGGTAAGAAATTTGGTATTCATGAAAATCCCATAAATTTGGAAACATGTTCGTATCCTACTCATGCTCCTGAGTGTGTGCAAATGTATGCATAAAAGTACTAACAAAAACCTCGACTTGATCGACTTCAAATCATTTAATTTACAGGGATTTCTTCACTTTTCTATATTGTGGAGTTTGTAAGTGGCTTATTTTTATTACATGTACAGCGTTTAGCAGATGCTCTTATCCAGAGGGACTTACAGTAGAGTTTCGGAGTCAGAAACACATCCTCATGCTAGTTCACTCGGTCAGGGACTAAGAGCACCACGCAGAATATTTACTGAAAACCTATTCATGCAAAACTATTCATAATATTCATGGTTGTAAAAGATTTGATCTTTTATAAAGTCAAGCCCATGATGGAGTTCATGTTATCGCTAAATGGAAGACTGACCAGGCTCTGCACCATCTTGTCCACCAGCAAGGTCTGTTTAATCCTGGGCATAAGCAGGAAGTACTGAGGATCCTGAACAATCATTCTCCTCAGAGAGTCCATCATCGCTGTGGAGAACTTCTTAATAGTACTCATCCTACAAAACCACAGCATTTTCATCAACACACACACAGTATAACATACACTCTGCTTTACCAACAAGGCGATTCGCTCTTTTTATACAACACACCAGCTATAACGAGGGTTTTGTGAACGCCGTTCGTATATGAAGTAGCAGAGCGTCTCATTTCAAACCTTCACAGAAGTGTACAACATTTCTATACCAGCAGTTCTGACAGTAAACGTTTATTTAGCATTTTTGGGAAGAAGGCATTTACGCTTCGCTTTGTTGTTCAGTAACATGACAATCTTTTTTATTAACTTCAAGAGAAAGAAAACAGAGAGGCTGATGAAGGTACACTGCTATAACGTAAGCGATAACGGGAACTAACTTGTCTTGCGGGACGTTCTACAATATTAAATGTAACTATAAACGGATAAAAGTATGACTTGGCGCTCCTTAATAAATAAAAACTGTAATTGAAGACAAATTTCTGTGGTGTAAGAAGAATAAAACACTTCTGAGGTGCTGTTATCGTAAAATAACGAGTAGTAAAAGTAGCTCTGCTTCATCACACCACTCTGCTGTTGATTATTTTCCTACAGCAGCACAACACGGAGTGTTTTATCTCATACTCGTGCAATTATAATGCAATACTATGCAAATTACGCCACTATTTAGCTTCTCGCATACGCTCGAAATGGTTTCTTTCTCTCTCTTTGACACAAAGCAGCTCAGCCACGCAGCTGAAAAGACTTACGGGATAGACAGAGCGATCTGAGCTCCCATCTCACTGAGCAGCTCCGACAGGAAGTTGGACTTGTACATTTCTTCAAACAAACACCTTGTCTAGATCACAGAGGACACGAGATTTGAGCACTGGACAGGAAATCACTGCACTGACGTGCAAAGTGGTTCTAAAGTACATGAACGTGTATTTTTAGATCTTATATTTTGCTGTGTATGTACTGAATATAAATACCAGTGACGGGTGAAGAGGCACCGGCTGCTCTCTCAGGACCTGCAGAAGGTCACGCATGGAGGACACGGAGACAGAATTCTGGAAAAGCTTCTTCAAAATATTACAGCTCACGCCCTGAGCGACTGTTCCCAAAGACCTGGCCACAAACGCACACAAAGTTCACGTGCAAAGCATGAAATAATTCACAGAAATGCACATCAGAGACAGACCTGTGTGTGTGTGTGTGTGTGTGTGTGTGTGTGTGTGTGTGTGTGGTAACAGCGATGGTTTAGTTACTGGGAAATTAAAGGATAATTAACATCATGAAATGACGTCACGGTGCCACTCACATGAAGCGCTGCGCTGTGAGACTCGATGCGCCGCTCATGAGCTCTTTAAACAGAGTTTTAGCCTGCAGGAGATACAGCACACTAACAACTTAACATAAACATCAGGACACTGAAGAAACATCTTACATTGTGTGTTCCAGGTGTGTGTATACCTGTTGGGTTCCAGGTGTGTGTATACCTGTTGGGTTCCAGGTGTGTGTATACCTGTTGGGTTCCAGGTGTGTGGGCATGTCTGTTGTGTACTCCAAGAGTGTGTGTTTAGGTGTTGCGTTTGTATCCGTTTCTGTGTTCCAGGTATGTGTGTACCTGTTCCAGGTGTTTGTGTGTGTACTTGTAGTGTGTACCAGGTGTGTATGTCTAGGTGTGTGTGTACCTGTTGTGTGTTCCAGGTGTGTATGTGTACCTGTTGTGTGTTCCAGGTGTGTGTATACCTGTTGTATGTTCCAGGTGTGTGTGTGTAACTGTTGTGTTCCAGGTATGTACGTGTACCTGTTGTATGTTCTAGGTGTGTGTATACCTGTTGTGTATTCCAGGTGTGTGTGTAAAGTGCAGTGCTGTTGGTCAGAAGAAGGCGGGTTCGAGGCATCACACACAGGAGGGGCGTGTCAGAGAGCAGAGGCTCCACCTCATCTAACCATGTGACCACTGCTGGAGCAGCCTGAGTGAATGAGATTGAAGTGTAGATGTTACGATGGAAATTTTAACTATGAAAAAACAAAGCTATCGGTAAAAAGGTGTGTGTGTGTGTGTGTGTGTGTGTGTGTGTTTCCACCTCACCCAGAGTTGTGTAGTAATGGCGTTGACCTGTGGAGGTGTCAGTTCAGGTGTGTAGTGGCTGAAGTTGGACAGGGCGGAAAGCAGGACACTCGAGGACAGTGTGGAGAGAGACTCCGCTCTCAGTCCACTCAGTAGGGAGCCTAACTTAGGTAAAGTTCCTTCATCGAACAACTGCCACAACACACACACACACACACAC
>CM040999.1:2587650-2598611 GCA_022985145.1 Pangasius djambal
GAGGATCTGTACATAAATAAAAAACAAATGGACTTTAAACATTAAACTATTTAAACAAACAAAAACAAAAACAAGGTCAATTCTCTTTAGAAAGTCAATCAGTTTTTTTGCACAGACCCGCCATGTGAAAAGCCTGTTCTTCTCGCCTTGAACCCTAAAAAAAACAACAACTTCAAATTATCAGGATGAACGTCATGTGCAAACCTTCTGAACTGTTCTGCTGTGAGGTTCTTGTATTCGCCAATGACACTCTGAGCTACGAACTGCTGCTTCACAGCTCCCAAGTCGTTCCTCAGAAGAACATCCAGACCATTCAAGACCTAAAAAAAAAAAAAAGGATATACAAACAAAAAAAAGGCAGACTGATTTCATATGACGATCAATAACCAAACTGAAACACTATACTGCACAATAAAAAGTCCAATAACGTCCAGTGTTCTGTTTCAATCCTGGCAGGAAATTCATTTCCAAACACCTTCCTTTGTATTCGCTCTTTGAGCACCCACTACACGTCCATTTTTAATTCATGGCCCCGTATTTGCTTACGGATGACGAATTTGCAGACTTGTCCCTCACAAAAGGAGCCGTGTGACTGGCGATAAACCCTCAGCCAGGGCCAGGACGGTTCGGGTGTCGCGGTACAGGTGGCTGTTACCTGAGCAGGTGAGAGGTGCTGGAAGCTGCGGAACGGCAGGTACGCGATCAGGTTACCGCAGTCCTGGATGAAGGACGGGCCGCCTGCTGCCATGTTCGCCGCGCTGAGAGACTGACTGAACCACGAGCCGAAAGCCTGGCGCTGCTCCGGTGACAGACTGCTGATGGTGCTGTTAATCAGGTTTAATCTGAGGGACAGATTGACGGATCATAACGTCATGTTCATGGCTCCCTATTTTTGTCTTTTCACAAATTTATCTCAACTGGAGTTTTGCAACAACCATCATTTTTTACTTCTTGTTTTTTTTTTTTTTAACCCAATAAGCCTTTATTTTATACCCATCCACATTTCTATTGCCCATAGTCAGTTAGTCAGATTAGTTTTCCGGACATATCTGCGTTAAGTCGTATCGGATGACGTGTGTAGTAATTATGATCAATTCGCACAGGATATATATGTACAACATATACCTCATATCTTTAAAACAAACTGATTCTTTTGAACTTTATTATAACCGCTTGATGTAGAGCTTGTGGCTCTGCAAGTTGATCATTAGTATCAGTTAGACCATAACATGTAGGTAAGCTAATCGTACGATGCATCGCTTCTCTGAAACGCCTTTTAAATATCGTCGATATTTTACTGTTCTGCATTTTACACTCGGACTTGGTTTCAGCGTGAGAGGATATAAATGACCCAGCGCTTCCTTTCTACTTAAGAAAAAGCGTAAATCCTCTACAGAACATAATGGAATCTTTTCCAACATGTCAATTTGGACGGATGTAGTACATCACCTGGCGTTTTCTTACAGGTCCTGTTACAGAAGGTAAAGGGTGTGATCTTCCCAGACGTAGGAAAGTGCACGTGACATTCGGACTAGACAAGACTAAAATCCCATAGATATTCCAGTGATAATTCCATTAGCCACCTCCTTCTGTACAACTAATTCAGATCAAACAGGGCTTCAGACACTCTGATTCATTCATTTATTCAGGAACCTATCACAGGAACACTGGAATAACCTGGAGGAAACCCACGCAGACATGATGAGAACACACAAAACCCCACACAGACAGTAACCTGAGCTCAGGCTCGAACCCTGGAGCTGCGATAGTGGCGATAACGCTCCCCTGCTGCAGCGCTACCGTGTCTCCCTCCCTGTTCATTTAAATACTTAATGATTCAGTTGTAAAGTAAACTCAGAGTAAACTATGTACCAGGCTACATTACAAAGCTTAGAGTGCTTGTGGAAAAACGGGTCACTCACTCACACAATGACATAGGTTTGTAGGGGAGGCAGAGAGCCGATGTCCTCTGGTTTTGCGAGGCTCAGGAGAGGGCCAAGGTCAAAAAACAGGGTCTCGTCTCGTCTCAGGTGGACTCGGAGCAGCACAGACACCACGGTGCGCAAATAGTCCTCAGTCAGCTACAAGAAAGGATACAGACACACGACACCTAAAGATACACTGATGACAAAAAAAGACAGACAAATGCATGTCTGAAGAAAGGAATATTATCTGCATGAGCCAATAAGAAACGTTATAAAACAATATACGTTATGTACAAAAGATAATGTAGAAGGAGGAGAGAATAAATAAACTGTCCTGTACTTATTGTATATTTTTGGACTCATCTGTATTTGAACTTTACAGATAATAAATAACTTGAAATTTGCACACCACGGTCTTGTAGAAACTGAATTTTGTTCCAGTGTATACAAGTTATGTGGAGGAATGACAATAAATCCCACGTGACCTGACTTGATATTGATGCGTCACACCTGCCAGAGTAAAACTAATTTCAGCGCTCTTCCGTTTGTAAAATCTGATTGGCTGAGCCGTGATCGAAGCCGTTGTAAAATCCTTGATATACGCACACCTGTGATTGCATTACAATAATTCAATTCTGCATTAATTCTTCAGATCTGAAACCAATTAAAAAAACTTACACTTTTAAAGCACTGTTCTGTCCGTACTATAGAAATACCGTGATCTTTTTCTGTTATGTTGCTTAGCAACCAAAGCGTACTTTGTCTTAACAGACTACACTGCACAAATTGGTGGACGAACTGTTTATTGCGAATATTCTTAATAACAAATTCAATTATTTATTGAACAATAGATTTTGTCATATTGTTGCCATTTTTATGCTAATGTTCACCATTGACGCCGAGAAGCCTCCTTTCAGGGAGAACATCATGGCTTATTGCTTTATTGTGATCAACTTAAATACATACATTTATAGTCTAAGCATTTTTACCACCAAGTTAAAATAATTTTTTTTTTTTACAGGCTGTAACAAAATCACCACAAATGATTCTCTCCTCTTTTATGAAATTTCTGAAAAGGGGTCCACCTGCAGGTTCTCCTGGTTCCGGTTATAGTACTGCAAAATCAGTCTCATGGTGTTCATGTCCACTGAACTCAGCACTGCTCTCAGACGTGACAGAGGGATCTGGAAATATTGCTGCAAAAGAAGATTGAAAAAGCTAAATCTACAGGAATATTATGCATTAAAAAAAAAGTGCATGCAGTAAACCAGGACTCTAACCTGGATGAAAAGAGAGGCATCACTGGTGACATCTCTTCCTGTTTGCATCAGGCTGGTGAGGACTTTCTGAAACACACACACACACACACACACACACACACACACACACACACACACACACACACGCCTTTGAGCCTGATACTTACACCTGAAGCAGGCATGGAAAGAGTCATCAGAGCATCAAATGATACCATCTACAATACCGACATCAATGTAAAAACAGGTTCAACAACAACAATAAACACAGGATATTAGAGTTAAGTGTCGATGTAAGCAACAAATCAAATGTCAGTCGGTTAATGTTACATGTATGCGACGTGAAATGTCCGATATCAGTGACAGGATGGACATCGTACACCAGGTAGTAACCTTTCCACCTCGAGTCAATTACACCAGACAACAGGTCTGACACTGATAACGGACACTCTTAAGTAATTAACCCCTAAAATAATGCAAATTAATGATAAATCTCAGGAATTCCTGGAAATAACGGCTACATTACATTCACATTTAAATAGTTACAGCAATGCAAAATAAATATTGCCAATTAACAAAATCTTAAATCCAATCTAAACATTGGTAGAGTTGTTTTTAAAAAATAAAAAAGAAAATATCACTATTTTTAATTTACTGAATATGACAATTAACAGAATATATTTATTATCAGTTAAGTTTATTTAAATACATTACATTTTTAGAAACGATGACAATTTATTTTATTTTAAACAGTCCGAGTTATACAGCTGAGAGCAGAAGACTGCACCTCCTATGGAAGAAGAGAAAACAAATTTTTTGTTTAGCTGTTTTGTCTGTTATTTTATTGTTTCATTTTTAAATTTCTCATGCTGTTTTATTTCTTGCATCACTTTATCCGACGTACAGCACTTTGGTCAGTCTGAGTTGTTTTGAATGTGCTTTATAAATAAATCTTATTAACTTCGTGGGAAAAAAAGAAATCCAAAAACCTGATATTAACAAGTCAGTGTATAAACAAACAGCAAAGAAAAAACAGATCTGTCAGGCAGGTCTGTGGACGTCTTTGGTCATTTTTATTTTCGTGTCTGAAGAAGAAATCGAATAAATTAAGAAATTAAAACGTAAAGGTTTTTTTTTGTTGTTGATTCAGAGGAAATGAATGAATGAATGAATATTTTCTTATCAGAAATAACAGCTCCAAAATTTAGAAGTGCTTCCTTTCCTTATTTGTAAATCAAAAAAAGTAAATCGTAAATAAACTAAAACAGAAGAAGAGTCAGTTTTTCATTACGTCAGCGGCAGCCAATTTGCCTACACCTCTCGCTTTTAGCTAGCTTTAGGTACGACTTTGACGCCGAATACTGAAATGATTAGAGACATGACGAGAAGAGGATTGTCCTCCACAAAAATCAGAGATTATGTCAATAGTCCTTGAGAAAAAAACCTTTTGCTTTCATGAAACATGTTCTCTGACATTTTTCCCAGGACAGTCCTCTTCTCGCCATGCCTATAATCATTTCAGAATATGGTTCCAAAGATTTAGAAATTATTTACAAAGAAAAACAAGTGGCTTTTAAATTTTCTATCTTCTATTAAAGATGATGACTTTCGTTTGCCCTGCAATAATCAATACAATAATCAAAGAACCACTCATGCTTCATTTTGTTTTTTTATTTACTTTTCGGTTAATGACACGAAAATAGAACGACCAAAAATCCACTGACCCAAGAAGAATTTGGCTATGGTGGGGTAAATATTTCATCTGACAATATCAAAAAGAGGCAAACGTTATTACATGTTATTAAACAATACACAAACTTGTGGACTTTAACTAGAAACAAAAAAAACCAAAAAAACTAACCGCAAAGCACTGCAGGAGCACTTGCTTCTTGCTGAAGCTTGTTTCCTTCTCCAGGAAGGCAGACACGGAGTCCAGGACGCTTTGTCCGATGTAATCAGTAACCCTCAATGTCGTCATCCCATTTTCTTCCAAAACAAGCAGCAGAATTACCCACAAACTTGTAGCCCGTCTGACCATCGAAGCCACCTCTGTGGTCATCATCTTCTCCATACGGGGTAGGAGAACCTCCACGCCACAGCGCAGGAATGCCTGAAACACCTGAAGCTGAGGGATATCTGGCTGGCAAATGGCGTTCAAGTCTATACTGCAGGACCAGTTCAGCCTGATGATCATCTCTTTCACCAGACAAGGGTGGAACTCGGTGTTATTCGTATTACTCGAGCTGCTGCTGTTGGTGGTGTTGGACTGGGCGACCCTGGTGTAGTCCGAGCAGGTGGCACACACAGCGCTCACCCAGAGATTGGAAGGATGTTGAACGATACGAGACAGCACAGCAGGTTTGACACAGATTGACGAGATGAAGTTTGCTTGGTCATAATCCCAGCAGAGTGCCAGAAGAGCAGCACCAGGAAGAGTCACTGTCCAGTCTGTGTACCGACATTGCTCCGAGGGCTTGAAGCCCATCAGATTGTCTTTGCCAGACCCGGTGAGGTTGGAGCACTGCTCCAGCAACCAGGTGTTGTCCAAATTGGCTAGGAGGTTCTGTAGAACAGTGGTGTTGGCGCATACTTTGTGGACGAAGTTTGCCGTGTCGAGATCAGCGCAAAGAGCAAGGTCGGTCATGTCTACAATGACGGGCTTGGTCCATTCCGAGTATAGGCAAACTTTGGGAAGCAAGTCTGACGTGTCATTATCAGAACACACAGACTTCAACCACTGGTTCTGTGGGTCGACGGTTAGACGTGCTAACAATGTCACGTTACAGCAAACATTAAGATGGAATGTTATCATGTCAAATTTCCAACATAGACCAATTACAGATGGATGCACTGGCAAAACGGCCCAGGCTGAATATCTACACAAATCAGACATGCTGGGAATTGTAGGATGGACAGTTGGGGGAGTTGTAGTTAGCGAGGTTGTAGGGGAAACTGTTGGTGAAATGGTTGAGACTGCACTAGCAGAGAGAGTTGGGCTGATTATAGGAAGAAGAGTGATGGTGGAGACAGATGGGGAGACTGTTGCAAGAAATTTGTTGAGGGATGAAAAAAGCGTGAGGTTAGAAGCTGTTGGGATATTTGTAGACGTTGAAGGAGATGGTGTTAGCCATACAGGAAAGGATGATGTGCTAGAAAGAATGACATTGGGGGATGATGAGGAAGAGGAAGCAATGCTGGAGGACACTGGTGGAACTGTTGATGGAGAGAAATTAACACTGGAAGAGAATGCTGATGTGAAGGTCAGAGGGGTTGTGGGAGAAATAGTGGCGAATGTTGATGGGGTTGTTGGGACAAGTGATGGAGAAAGGGTCGTGCTAGAAAGAGTGGCCACTGTTGAGGTCTTTGTTGGAGAGACTGACGATGATGTGATGGAGATCAGCGGAGTTGGTGGAGATACTGAGGTGCTGGAGACTACAGGTGGGACTGTTGGAGAACTTTTAAAATAGTGTGTGCAATATAGTTGCACCCAATCATTGTCCTTGTTGAGAACCAACGCAGCGAGGAATGAGGTGTTGGCACAGACCTCGCTCACAAATCGAGGCTCATCATTTTGTATGCACAGGGATATCTGATCTGTGGAGATCGTCATTAAGTTCCGCCATTTCGAGTACTGGCACATTTCCAATACCAGAGTGTTAATGTCATTCGGCGTGGATGTAGGTACCTCAGTACAGTTGGGTGTTATCCAGATATTTTCTTTGTTGGAGAAAATCATGATGTAAAAATCCATGCTCTGACACAGAAGCTTCTCCATTCTCGGTTGATCATTATTCCAGCACAGTGCCACAATAGAAGGGTCAAGCATTTGAAAAGCCCATTGCTCGTACACGCAATATTGCCAGACCACGTATCTATCGGACACATTTGCGCAGTACTCCCATACCCAGCTATTGCTCGGGTTCTCGATGAGCGCCTGCATCACAGAAACGTTATTGCACACACCTTCGAGAAAAGCTTCGGGGTCGTTGTCGCTACACATAGTGACCAGACCTGGGTCGATGACCTCCTCTGACGTCCAGTTCACGTAGTTGCAGAAAAGCTGGCTGAGGCTAAGCGTGGACCGTGCAACTCTCTGGCTTGATTCTGAGGGCGAGGGTGGGCAGGGTTCCAAAAGGGGTGACAGGACAAACTCGATCATGTGGCAAGTGTTTCTCCATACCCGAGTTAGTTCAGAGTGAGACAGGGTCCTCAGAGATTCACAGACATAATATAGAGCATCAGGAACCTGAGATCTACTGCCTATAATCTCTGCACAGAGGGTGTTATTGAGGTGTGTGACATCCTGCTCATCGCAGGTCAGCCGTGTTATAGGGTCATCCGCTGGAGAGGCGGCAGAGCGACTGCTCTGGATATTAAATGCACTTTGACATTCCGTGTCTGTATAGCTGCACGGAGGAACATCGAGAGTCAAAAGCATGTTCAGGACTGGATCGCCAAAGGACCAGCTCAGATTCTGGCTAATGCCCCTGGAGAAAACCACACAAACATTTCATAACATTTTTAATATCACCACCTCTGAAGAATGCAGGGTGATTAAAAAACACATGAACACTTACTGTTATTATTCTTTACATGTTTCTTTCTTCACAGTTGCCTTGTCTTGTGTGGAACAATGGCCTTGTAGTTACATTTTACAGTCTATAATTAGTAACCTAACCTCTCTGTGTTATAATGTTAGTGTTACAGTGGATTATAAGTGTTAAAATTTTTATTCACACTGCACAAATGATTAAAAATAGTCAGTGAATGTAATTTTGTACTTTTTTTTTTTATAGCTGTATACTCATAGAAATAAAAAGTCCATGTATCAATCCATCCCCATGAAGTTTCTACAGTTTAACAATTTCTAAAGCCTCTTTAGAAAGCTAAGAACATTTAACCATCCAAAGAATCCTTAAGACTTTTTGTTTTTCCCCTGAAGAGTACACTGGAAAAAGATGTGTGACATTTCCTTAAAATTGTACATAGGTCCTATTAAGAGCCAGTTTGCCGACAGCAGAGTGAGAGTATTTTGAAATTAATCAGTCAGTGGAGATGGGGATGTGCTTTTTCATATGCACAATGACTAGGTAAAGCCTGTTTTAGTCATAATGTACAAGACAGTCTTAATAAAATTTTGGCCAAATTCTATAACAGACTGTTTGATAACTGTGTGTGTTCTCCATATCAGATTATATGATGAAGATCCTCTAAAGACAGACCTGCGATTAAAGAAAATTATTACGTTCTGCTTGCGTCAGCGATCAGCGTGATCTGGAAGTCAGCTCTAGTAGAAAACGGTTTCACATAAATAGAAACATTCTTCAAAGTGAGCCTGAGGATATTTTCTTGTCCATTATGTTTTGTTTGCGTTATGCCACATCTGCTACCGTATCTGTAACTGTAGTGAGTTTTGCGTTATCCTATGCCGTCCTCCTATTGGTGGCTTTTAAGCATCGTAACAGTGCTCATACTCTGAGATTCGAATCCCTCTGCCAGAACTTTGTCGTCAGCCATCTTTGGACCATCAGTGGCACTAAACGGTCTGCTGGTGAACACGTCACATCTCAACTTACAACCAAATTCTTTCACGTTCTTTTACAATGTCCGATTTTTGCCTGTGAGAGCAAAACTTGGTCAAAGGTCATACAGCACAAAGCCGGTTTAAGAGGCAGAACTTGACACAGTTTACTTCATACAGAGCGCTTTTGGGCTTCATCTGTTTCTGAAACTAATTCTAAAAGACTGAAACAGAAGAAAAGTTTCCTCAGGAGTTTTTGGATGGCTGGTGACTGTAGATTTCTGAAGGAACGTTTCCTGAGGGATCTTCCTGAGGGACAGGGTTTTTTTGTCCATCATAAAAGTTTCCTATCCCAAGAATCCAAAAGAAACCCTTTTTGCATAAGAGATAAACTGGGACATGCTGACACTCACCATATTAGAAGTTGTTTTAGGTCTCCTGTATATCAAAAAACAAAGAAAAAGAAATTATTTGCCCCCAAGTTAATGTCATTTTATGATTTTAAGCTTAGAGTATGAAGTTTTAAAGTCAGAGTAAATCTGAACACCACCACCACCACAACAGCTCACCCTGAGGACAATGTTGAGTCTGGTTCAGCGTAGGTGCCTCGATGCCAAACTGCAATCCGACTGTTAACAGTTGCACTAAAGACTGAAGAACGTCTACTGTGAAACACGAGAAGTTTGACATCAGTGGAGACAAGGACAAGTCAATAAAGCCGTTCCATGCAGTCCAAAAGTTCTCGGAAAGCCGTAGAGACAAGACGGCACTCAACATCTCATGAAGGGCCATGAGCTGAGATTGCGCCTCAGCTGGATCTCCAGTTCTCTGAAAGGTGTTTAATGGACATGTCTGAGATTTAATGGACGACAGGAAGGACATCAGCGGTCCGCTCAACTTCGAAACCAGCGCTGCGGTTAAATCCGCCTGCCACCCACACTGTGTTCCGTTAGCTAACAGACACACCAGAGCCCGGAGGAAGCCGTCCATCAGTATCGGCTGAGAGGGGTGGTATACGCCGCTGAGGAGGTTTAGATAAGAGATAAGATCTGGAGACTCTGTGGTGAGACTGAGTCTACTCATGCTCCGGGACTGATAAAGGTTCGATCCGAACCCGGTTCTGACTCTCATCTCCTCCTTCTCATCAGTTTCTTCAGTTTTCAAAGAGTGAATTTTCTCCATGAGGACGTCTCGGGTTTTCTCAGATTCCCTGGATTTGGAGTTGAACTCAGTACGGCGGGTGATGAGGGTCTTCAAGACTGTGGGCTCACCGAAGACAAACCCTGTGTACAATAATAATAATAATAATAAGAAGAAGAAGCTATTTGCATAGTTTATTGCAAATAGGTTTCACGAATGTGTATAATTTTCCTACATAATCTCCATTTCATTCAGTGCAAGTGTTCCAGTGCTTAGAGTGTCTGGATTCTTCTAGAAAAAAAGGTGATTCAATTCTAATATCTATGTTTAGTGTTTTCATTTGACTCACGCATAGTAGTAATAATAATAATAATAATAATAATAATAATAAGTTATTGTTTTTAATAATAAGTTAGTACTGCTACTACTACTAATGCGTTGTTATTGTTAATAATGCTGCTAATAATAATAATAATAATAAAAATAACAAAAGCAATAATACTTGTTTATATTGTTAACAATATTAACAAGGTTTCCCCCACACATTTATTTTCACATAGCCTATATATACTTTCCTTCTCTTTATTTCATTTTTTTTTTTTTTACTAATAGCCTTTTTTAATCAAATGTTCCTGAATATGATAAAGCACACATAAACCAAAAATTATTTCATGTTAAACCAAGCATGCTTTAGGAAAATTAAACAGTTTTGGCCCAAAATGAAACTTTTTTTGTACTTGATTAAATTTTTCTACAAAACAAGAAAAAAAAACACACACAGTTACACTCCGTTACTGCAAAGTAAAAAGGAAAAGTCTTTACATGTGTTAATAACAGCCTATGAATTAAAAACGTTATTTTAATCTACCCCTGTCCCCATCCTGCAGTTAAAACCCAGACAGACAGACAGACAGACTTCATAAAGTGTTATAAAGAGTGATCATAAAGACAGACTTACTGAGTAAAGTGTTATAAAGAGTGATCATAAAGACAGACTTACTGAGTAAAGTGTTATAAAGAGTGATCATAAAGACAGACTTACTGAGTAAAGTGTTATAAAGAGTGATCATAAAGACAGACTTACTGAGTAAAGTGTTATAAAGAGTGATCATAAAGACA
>CM040999.1:2598711-2617063 GCA_022985145.1 Pangasius djambal
TTATAAAGAGTGATCATAAAGACAGACTTACTGAGTAAAGTGTTATAAAGAGTGATCATAAAGACAGACTTACTGAGTAAAGTGTTATAAAGAGTGATCATAAAGACAGACTTACTGAGTAAAGTGTTATAAAGGGTGATCATAAAGACAGACTTACTGAGTAAAGTGTTATAAAGAGTGATCATAAAGACAGACTTACCGAGTAAAGTGTTATAAAGAGTGATCATAAAGATAGACTTACTGAGTAAAGTGTTATAAAGAGTGATCATAAAGACAGACTTACCGAGTAAAGTGTTATAAAGAGTGATCATAAAGACAGACTTACCGAGTAAAGTGTTATAAAGAGTGATCATAAAGACAGACTTACTGAGTAAAGTGCAGGCTGTAAAAAGCAATAAACATCCGGAGCGGAACATCTTCTACAACACAATCAAGAGTTCCTGAGATGAATTAAGGCGTGAAACTGAAGTTTATAATTAGAAATTTGTCGGGTCATTTAAGCACTTTCTTGAAAAAATAAACTAAAACAAAATAAGGCATGCAATAAATAAATAAAAATCAGCCTGCTCCAGGCTCAGGTATGTCTAGTCCGCAAAATGCAGCGGTGAAGCTGAAACTGTGCCTCAGAGTTTGTTTAGAGCAGTGTATGTTACGTGGTGAAGTATTTCCTAACACATGTCCACCCACCCACTGAACCACCCAACACACACACACACACACACACACACACACACACACACACACACACACACACACAGTCCTCTCCATCAAACCCCACCCACAGCAGAAACCTAATTAAACCCAACAAGAGGAAGGAACAGGTGCGAAAGGATTGGAGAGTCGGATCACGGCTCTGAATAATTTAATAGAGCCGTTAATTAATTAACACCTGCTTTAAGGAGGAACACACCTGAGCACTGGAGCAAACATCTGAGAGACTGCTTCCTGAAGAATTAGCATATCAAGTAAGAGAGAGAGAGAGAGAGAGAGAGTGTGATGAAGTGAATTCAGGTAAAATAGGCCTGGAGCACATTATGAAAGAATCATACCTGTTATTATCTCACTTCATACCTGTTATTATCTCACTTCATTAATGTGATGACTTAACATTACATGACATTAACAACAAGCAACAGTGATGCAGAAATCATGCCAGAAAAATCAGACAGAACATTTTGCTTTAAGGTTTCAGGGCGTCCCTGTTCCGAAAGCCCCACAGGAGATCGCACAGAAAAGCAAACTGCGCATCCTTATAGCTGTTTCCGTAATGTCAGGTTACACAGCGATATTTTAAATACCCGAGTATATAGCTCAGATGAAAGATGAAAGTGTAATTATTCTTACTAGCCAGTTGGCCAAATTTGCATTTTATTAACATAAAGGTATGAGATGGACTTAAAGGAACAAATCCACCCTGAACAATTTGAACACTGATCTTTATAATTAACATGTGATCTACACCAACGTCCAAGATTTCTTTCATAATGAAATTCGAAATGAAGAATTTTCTTTGACATGTTGATCTATTTTCCCTTTGTTTAATGGTTTCCTACATTACCCACAATGCCGTTCGGCTACCTGCTGATGGTGGTGGTGCAGTGGGATTTATGCTGTTACAATTTGTAATTTCTCATCTACAACTAGAGAAAAATGCAGAAACTTGACATTTTAACTCATCCACTTGGAGCAGTCTTCTGAGCTACCGGTTCCTTCCCGGTTTACGGCGTGACGTCAGACCGACATGGCCGCTCACACTGTGAACAGTGTGGAGTTCTTCTCTACTTTTAAATCAGTGTATAGCAGTATTGACTTTAGATCAGTTCATATACAGACACAGTACTTGATTAAATCTCTAACACTGACCATGCTAATCGCTCTTTTGAAGAGGGATCATCAACATTAAAATTATCACTAATGTTAGCTTGTTGTTAATGCTACTCGTTATTGTCCTCTGTTGCTGCTGTGCTAAAATTTCAGTCCAAAATGTTGCATGAATGATTGAAATTCACTACAGTAGAACAGAACCAATAGCCACTCAGGCCTGTAACTGAGTGTGAAAGTAGCTCTTTAAGAGCTTTATGTGCTCTAACAGAGCAAACGAAACACTGTTTCGTGGAGATGTCCATGTTTTTTCACCCCACTTTGCGTGTCGAAGGTGCAGAGGTGGGTAATGCAGTCATTACTACTTGCAAATTGCCGCTTACAAGGTACTACAAAGGCGGCAATAGCCCTCGCTTCGTCTACCTAAAGAGAGTGATGCAGCGGCGCTTTAGTCCTTCAGCTCGTCCCAGTTTCTCACCTCCTCATCCGTACACTCTGCTCCAACTTTCACGCTGATAACACCATCGGCGTCACCACTTCGTAGATCGCTAACTAGCCGAGCCGAGCCTCGGCCATAAATCAGTGGCGTATTGCAGCATCGGGGCTTTGAGTCAAGCATTGAGTCTTCACCACTTCTCTGCTGGATTTCTCTTTAATATGAGAAATAACAAAAAATACAGCACCAAGCAACAAATCAGCACCTGCAGCACTACAGACATCAGAAATATCTCAGCATAAATGTATTTAATGTGTTTCAGGGTGGAGATTTCTTTCAAGAGATACAAGGCAGGAACTCTAAGATTAGTGTTTAAAATAAAATGAATAAATAATAAAGTCCACGATCTTACCTGCGTACCTGTGTGTCTGGCACAAATCAGCACTCACCTGGCGGATGTTCAAAACCATCCTACGTGATTATTCACTATATTTTTAACTTCATCTAATTCTAATGATTCAATCATAAGAGTCTAAGTTTTTAAATTACTGATAAATTGCAAAACGATTATTTTATATTTCTATCTGTTACAAACGCGCATAAAGAGTTTTAAAGAAAGTAAGATACTGAGTTATTTGGCAGAAGAAAACCCCAAAAAAACACTTTTTATGAAGGCTTATCATTACATAACCATTCATGAGACCTTACACACAGCATACATATAATTGTTTTTGAAAAGGCGTTACAGTTAGTAGCACTGTTTATAATGTATTATAAGTAGTGCTTATAACACAAGAACGATACCATCATATCTTCTCATAACGCACTACGGAAAGTGGGGCTTGGTGACATGACGTGTTATGAACTCGACTTATAATGCACCATGTTAATGATCCATAATGTTGGAGAGTAAAATACTGACAGGTATTCAGCAAAAAATAAATAAATAAAATGCCAAAAACTACATAAAGTTTTTTTTTTTTTTAAGAAAGTAAGATACTGACAGTTATTTGACAGAAAATAAAAATCAAAACAATATAAAATAAAATGCCAAAGCTACATAAGGACTTTTCTTTTTAAATAGAAAGTAAGATTTATTTGGCTAAAAATATAATAAATTTATATATATATATATATAAAAATAATTAATGGCAACACTACATAAAGATTTTTTTTAGAAAGTAAAATATCAACCGTTATTTGGCAGAAAATAAAAATAAAATAAATAAAATATCAGAACTACATAAGTATGATACCGAGTTATTTGGCAGAAAATAAAAATGAGATGATAAATGAAATGCCAAAAAAAAAAAAAAAAAAAAAAAAAAAAAAAAAAAAAAAAAAAAAAAAAAAAAAAAAAAAAAAAAAAAAAAAAAAAAAAAAAAAAAAAAAAAAAAATAAAATAATAAGGTTTTTTTTTTTTTTTACAGTTACATTAGACAAAGGAAAGTCTTTCTTTATACAGACTTACCGCTTTTAAGTTATGAACAACCTTACAAGTTACGTTAACATTTTTATGGTTCTTATTTAACGCAGCTAAAAGACAGCTGAATAAAAGAAGAAAAAAAAAAAGATCTGAAACAGTTTGGTTTCTGCAGAAAAACTGCCATGTTTAAAATTTAATTAAAGTCTTTCCCACAAATACAGCCATGAATTCAGGTTGAGGGTTAACTAAATATACACACACACACGTAACACAGTAAAGAGGGAAAAAAAAAAAATACACAAAGATAACAAATACATTTCCATTTAAAATGAACGGCATTTCTTTTGAATTCAAAAACGCCAAAAAAAAAAAAAAAAAAAAGTTTCCTTATGTTAAGGACGTTCGTGTCGCTGAGCGATTTCTGAAAAATGGAAAATAAGTCTCTTGTATTATGTGCCTGAAAACCTCTCGCGAATATTTACAGCTGTATTTTTGCACTCGGGACGAAAGCGTCACACACCAGCACATGCAGGGCAGGATAATAAAAAAACAAACCAATGACTGCTGCTTTTGTACAACGCATTAATAAAATACACGCAAATCCATTTGCATACTTTATGTAACTGATTGTGAACTCTTTCAATGAGAAAGAATAGTACACACTTTTTCTTTCTTTTCTTTTTTTTTTTTTAAATAGAGCAGGATCCTTGGGATCACTTCTCCTCCCATATTGCTTTGCAATTATTTATTACAAATTTAAACAACTAATTTTACAGAAGCTTTTCTTTTTCCTACTACGGATTCAGGGGATTTAAAAAGGAAACCGACTTTAATAGGGAGTTTAATATTCATATACAGAGGTACGGAGGCTTTAGAGCTCACGGATACGCAGTCTAACGCTCGGAGTAGCGCAGACGTTTTCGATAAAACGGTGAAAACGAAATTCAACCCAGTCAAACCGAGTGACGCAGACAAAACGCTCATGTGGTTACGTTTCACACGAACCTTAGATTAGATACAGATTAACTACTACAGCGTCAAAATCTGTAACTCTGCTTTCATTACTGCATTAAATTTAGACTTAACTGGTGTTAATATTTCAATGATACAACTTCAGTATTGCATTTAATTAGATTTTTTTTTTCCCCAAAAAATTTTCATATATTTTTTTAAAGTGCCTTAAAAATCAGAAAGGGGTCCAAGCACCTTAAATCCTCCTTTTCACCAGGGGCTTTCAAACGTTTTGCAGTCCTTTAACTGTTGTTTTAAAAAAAATTTTTTTTTTTACTCATTATTGTTTTTGTTTTTTTAAATACTGAAAGACTGAAAGTGTCATTACATTCCAGCTGACATTATTCTAGGAAAAATGACTTGGATAATAATGGTGAGTTGTGGTTTCCGCCACTGTAATAAAATTATTATTATTATTATTATTAGTTATTTTTAATATCACGGACCCCTTGGATATGCTTCATGGACCATGAAAGCTGGCAAAGCAAAAAGTGCTTGGAAAGAAAACGTAGCACATCAACACTGCAAAAACGACATCTTAGTAAGGAAAAACTTCAACGTATCTAATATTTCGCAGCCTCATTATGAGATTATTAACCATTTTCTAGACATTTGTACTCATTTTACTAATTCTGCATAACCGTGTTAAGTGAAAGTGTCATTTGATTTATTGGCAACTCACTTTTCTTCTTTAAAAAATGCTCGATTTAGATCACTTTAACTGATGATGACGATGTTGCTACGACCCACATTCTCACGTGCTCCTGCAGCGTGGGTGACTTCGGTTTGCGCAAAATAAATGAACCATCATGCTACTTTAGCGCTCAATGTTCCATTAAAACACTTATTTACAAATGAATACTAAACCATAATGGACCATGAACACTGATTTTAAAAAAATAGATATATCTAATACAAAACAAATTGATAAAAAGTTGATAAAAACCTAAAACGGTAAAAACTAATAAAAAGTGACCTTGGGTGGCGTTCTTTGAAATCGTTACTTTAGTATGAATGACATGTATTGAAGGTGCAGATGTCGGAATACTTATATAAAACATCTCGCAACCTCCGCCATGAAAATGTAGCAAAATTTTTAATCGTCACTGGCCACTTTAATAGGAACAGCTACTCACTCCTGCAATTCTCCAATCAGCCAATCACATCAAACATGGAAGAAATGTGATCTCAGTGACTCTGACTGTTGCAGGGTTGTTTCAGATATGGCTGACCTCCTGGGATTTTCTCTCTCTCTCTCACACACACACACACACACACACACACACACACACACACACACACACACACACCAGTCTCTACACCGCATGGTGTGGAAAAACCCCAAAAAAATCCAGCGAGCAGCAGTTCTCCGGACGGAAACGCCTTGCTGACGAGAGGAGGACATCCAGACAGGTTTGAGCTGACAGTAAGGATTCGGTAACTCAAACAGCCACCCTTTACAACCGTGGTGAGCAGAAAAGCATCTCAGAACACATCATACCTCAAGGCGGACGGGTTACAACAGCAGAAGACCACATCGCATCAGCTAAGAACAGGAATCTGACACTACATACAGTAACAGAGACTCTCCCAGACTGGACAGGTGAAGACTGAAAAAAGAGCAAGCTGCTTTTTTTTTTTTTTTTTTTTTTTTAATTATTATTACTTCCCCCAATCTGCATAATTGAGCAGGGGTACAGGTGTTCCTATTAAAGTGGCCGGTGAGTGCATTAAACCCCCTTAAACGTTTGGCTGGTCCAGACTTACATTCCTAACTACACGCTTCTCCTATCTGCTTCACTGTAATTACTGAATACATAATAAATCACTGAATAATATGCTTTAAGATGAATAACTGAATAATAAAATCAAAAGTAATCACTTTTTTCCTTAAAATAAAGAGTTCCACTGGAGCGCCAAAGGAAATAAACGGGATCTTCCTCTTCTTAACATTGTGCACGTTCACTTCAGTGGATGAAGCGACTGAAAAGACAGACTGAGCACATGCAAAACAAAAGAAAACCAAACCAAACAACACTGCAAGTGCTGAGACTCGGAGAAAGAACAGCCTCATTTACGCATCTGTGCACCAGGGTTTAGAAATCCTATCAAATCTTCTTTCTTTTTCTTTTCCTAGGAAATAAAAAAAAGGCAACTTTTTTCTTTTCTTTTTTTTTTTTTTTTTTTTTTTAAAACAGAAAGGCTGGTTTTCCGTCGTTCTCTTCAGGCTTTATTACTTGTGATCGGCTGCAGACGTCCCGAGACTTCAGTCAGGAGGCAGCAGGTCGTGCAGACGAAAGCGCTCACGCACGTGTGGCCGCACGTCCTCGTTCTGGAGCGGGAAAACAAAATGACAAAAAAGTGACAAACATTATTCAGTAAGGGGGGGAACTACCGCACGATCTGGATCGATGCGTCGATTTAAAAGGCGACGACTGAAATGAATCGAGGCAGCGATGATAAATCGATTATTATTGAAAAAGGACAGACTATGATTTTTATACAGTTTATATTTTTAAACTGGTGCGTAATAAAGTCAAACAGGCTAGCAAGCCGAGTTTCAATCCTGTTAAATTATAAGAAGGTCTGCCCCAAAATCTGAACAACATTGATCACATAAGGATTGCAGGATACCGTCTCGAATCTTAGCCGACTCGAAGTAACGTCAAATATCCAATCATTGCTCCATGACTCAAAATCGTATCGCATCAGAGTCAGCGGCATCGTCCAAATATCAAACCGCTGCCTTAAATAATCAAAATCGTATCATATCGTTCTAGACTCAGCGGTATCGTCAAAATATCCAATCGATGTCTTATGAAGTGAAATTGTGTCGTAACGTCACGCTGAATCATTACCTTAAGAATCTAAGATTGAATCATGTCGTGTATAAGCCTGAGATTTACGCCACTATTATTTATTAGCGATGTAACCAACTAAACTGATCCTGTAGTCGAAACAGATACAGATATGAATACTTTTATGGCGTTCATTCATTCATTCATTCAATCATTCATTCATTCATTCTTAGCTGAAGTTAAGCTACTTTTCTACATGTGGGGATCATATTTATTTTTAAAGAAAGAAAGAAAGAAAGAAAGAAGCAGAATCCAGACAGAAGCATTGTGTTACACCCCTAATGCAAATAAATCTGGCTCTAAACAGAATTTCCTGTTATGGCAAAAATAAATTCTTGAGAAAAGACACACGGTAAAACACGACACTTCTTTCCTTCATCATAAAGCAGCAGCTCGTAAAGAAGACCTGCTGTAAGTGACGTACCATCTCCACCAGCTTTTCTAGAAAAGGCACCAGCTTGAGAAGTTCGCTGTCGTTCTTGTCGACGAACCAGCTCTCGATCGGGATCCCATTAGACAGCTGTGATTAATAAACGCGATGATCATTTCATTAACTTGTGCGTAAATACACGAATAAATAATACGTAAAAAAAGGGATTCCTACAGTTTGCCTTCTTGGTCAGAGTTTCCGTCCAAAAACAATGGAAAATCTGTATGACTATATATATGTATATATATATATAAATATAATAATAATAATAATAAACAAACATCTGAAAGTCACTTTTAATGTGCATAAATATGTAAATAAAGATCTTGGATTGGCCCAATTCAGCTGAACTTCTGGTTAAGTTTATCTATTGTCAGTGAAAGATTACGATCTATTGATTTATTATTGTTAAGAGCAACTTCATTTAATTAAAAAAAAATGTAACAAAAAACATGATCTTAACCTGAAATTTCGATCCTATTTAAGTTTTTTTTAAACATAAGTATTTTAAACATAAGTTGGATGCTTGTTTGATGCTTGGCGGGGCTTATTTGATACAGGAAGTGGAAGAGATGTTTTATTTCACGGGGAACGTCGTCTCACCTGATACGCGAAGGCTTGCGGCGAGTTGTCGATAATGATGGTCTTCGAGAGATCTCTCCCGAGAATATTCAGATCTTTGATGTAGTTTCCCTGGACACAGACACAATGTTCGCGGAATAACCTGTGCCTGAAATGCGCGCACACACACACACACACACACACACACACACACACACACACACACACACACACACACACACACACAGAAAAGAGTGGAAAACGGAAAATGTATTGGTTTCCACGGCAGCAGCAGGATAAGGCTGAATAATGCAGACAGACCAAAGAGTTGACACCTGAACATCACGTGGACTCCTCACCTGTCCGTCTGACCCGATTCTAACCTGCGCACCAGCGCGAGGATTTCATTACAGTTACACCTCCGTTAAGACAATTTTAAGACGATGCATAATATTTTCAGACATTTGTCGTCATTTCTGTGGTTCTACAAAACACACCAAGGTCATTTTTTCCCCTCATAGATTTCTGCAGCTGTATGATAACTACAGCACATTACACGGTACACGTAACGCTCACAGATACTTTTTATTAACTGTATGTGTGTAGAACTGCTTTCGCTGCCTCTCCAACTCACAGCCTGATTTCATCACCATCATGAATATTAATAAGCAAACATTCACTGTTCATTTTCATTCCTTCACAGCATGGCTGAATTCTCACACCAGAAGGTGTTGATTAATCTTCTATAACCGCAGCTCGGACAGCAATTACAGGTTTATACTAACGAGCTCGTTATCGTTTCTATAGTAACGGCTCATTCACAGGGGCTCGTGTCATCCACATCTCCGGCTGAAGATAAACAGAGACGTTAAAAGACGTTAATCTTTGATGTCATTTAACAAAGAACAGCGTAGGATCGTCGATGTGGTGAAGGTTCATGTCAGAAGAGGTCTGTGTAACACTTATGGAAGGAGTCTCCAGTGTCAGCGCTTTGTAGCAGACACTCAAGTAGGTTTTCCGCCACAGCAAAGTCTTCAGGACAAAGGAGTTTGTTGTCATTATTTAATAAATTAGAAACAGCAACAGCTGACAAACTGCCGTGGTATAAGAGGAATAAAACGCTTCAGGGCGTGCTGTTAAAGGAAAACGATCAACTTTATCGTGGCAACAGTAACTCTGCTTCATCACACCACCCTAGCGTTGATTATTTTCCGCTCACGGCACTCCCTGTCACGTGTTATTCCTTATCTAGCCGACTCACAGGCCGATCCGCACACACTACTGTTAGGTTTGTAATCATTGTTTGTAACTTGATGCAAGTTCATGATTCTGAATATGCAGTAAAGTTTTTGTCAGTTTTGCTGCAACTCGTTTACAAAAAAAAAAAAAAGCAGTCTTTAAATTGTTCAGATAAAATTACTCGAGTTTCAGAAAAGTTCAACAAAAAAAAAAAAAAAAAAAGGAAAAGAGAGAGAGAGAGAGAGAGAGAGAGAGAGAGAGAAATCCACCTACCGAACTAACTGCTTCTTCGGATCGAGAATGTTCAGCAACTTATCTGCGTAAACTTTCTTCGAGGCGGTGAAAAGAATGATCTGGAGGAAAAAAAAAAAAAAAAAAAAAAGATGAAATCTTATTAGTTTTCAGATTAGAGCTATTCAGCATGTTCGGTTTTATTCCACACACAATACATATGTTTTAGATTTTAAAGCATTAGATTTTAAAGCAATCACAATGTAATAACGTCATTTTATTTAATGGATAGTAAAACCACAAAATCTATATATATATATTTTATATATATATATATATATATATATATATATATATATATATATATATATATAGTTAAATATATAGATATATAAAATCTCGGACATTAACAGCGTTTTAGTTCTCGCTGCTTCTCACTGATCGACTTTTGTATGACTGTGTGCTATGGAATCGGGGAGGAAGGAAAAAAAATATACAGCTACCTCATAAATTTGAGACATGCGTTGAAGAAATTCTCTAAAGAACGGCCTCAGCCGTACATAAACCTGTGGATAAAGGAAAAAATAGCAGGAAATATGAGTACTAACGAGAAACAGGAGAAAAAACAAAAACAAAAAAACAACAGTACACAACAGAATCACGGTCAAAAAAAAGCCAAGCACTTGGGAACACGGATATTTACCGAAGTCCAGAGAGTTATTTATACTTTTCTGTGCTGTTATCTGGATATCACGACTTATGTTCCTCAGGATGTGGAAATGCATGATTAGGCGTACATGCTGTACATCATGAATGAGCGTACGCGCTTTTATTTCTTTAATCGGAGACTGACACGAGAGGAAATCTCTGCACGTCTGTCAGCGCTAAACAGTGGACACTTCAGTGATCCCGAACAAGTGCCAGACGATTTGATGGACAGGGATGTCTCCATGGTTACCGCATGACGTTTGAGAGCTGGTTTGCAGCTTGCGAAATATTTTCGCCGTTGTCAAGGTGAAAAATCGCCATAACACCAAAATATGATGTATGACAGCGTGCCACTGGCCACGACGGCGTAAAACTAGTACGCTACCGCTACGTGATCTTGGAAAATAACTTCCGCTATGTTGAGAACACGAGAAAAATAAGTTGTGATTGAGATTACTGTACAGAAAACAGAAAATAAATAACTCCTGGGCTTTCTGGACTTCTGTACATCTTCAAGCCTTTCAGATCACCGGTAATTTTTCCCCAAACTTGTCTAATATAGTGGTGCATTAGCGCCCTCTTGTGGAACTTCTTCTAACTGAGATTTTTAAATCTCCTTGAAGAGACATTACAGTTTTTCTCGATTGCTAAAACACTATAACTAGGCTTTTGGACTAAAATTTCAAAACCATAACGCCCTGTTTTGACACGAGTCAGATCTGTTGAGCTGTCACTGCAGAACTCTACACACAAATCCCTTCATTTCTTACTGCGTACACCATGCGGTCATTTTGAAAGCACTAGCATTCAATACTGTTCACTCAAGGCAGCACAGCTTGAGCTCAATTAGCACACAATTCCCCAGGTGAAAACACTAAGAGTCAAAATTGAACACACATCAATCAGATCCTTCAATAGATGGATAAAAGGGTCCGAATCAGTTCAATGAGTTTTGAAACAAAGGATCCACAGAGAAATGAAGGAATAGGTCGAGGAGGAGGAGGAGGAGGAGGAGGAGGAGGAGGAGGAGGAGAACAAGGTAGGGGAAGGGCAAGGGCAAGGAGACAAGCAGTCTCGGATGAAATTCGAGCCACTTTAGTTGACCATGTCCTTGTCCATGGTATGACTATGAGGGAGGCTGGGCAACGAGTACAGCCAAATTTGAGTCGCTTCACCGTCGCCTCCATCATCAGAACCTTCAGGGAGGAAAACAGGTAGGTGTATTTACAGTAAGACTGCTCTGTACAGTAACGTTTGAGTGCTGTACTCTGTGCTGTGACAACACATAGACTGTTGCACTATGCTACTGTAATAAAGAAATGCATCAAATTGCCTTGCATACAGATAAGAGTTTCAGTATGTTTCCATTTTTTTTTCCTGTAAAAAGGATGTGTGACAGTTACAGTAATGAGTGCTTCTTTTTCTGTAGGACACAGAGACGACCACCTGGTGGAGGCAAGCTAAGGCTTTTGTCGGAGGAGCAAGAGAGGGAGCTTGTAAACATGGTCATTGCCAATACTGTAATCCGCCTGCGAGAGATTCAAAGGAGAGTGATTGAGGATAATCATCATTTTCGAGGGATAAATGCCATCAGCCTCTCCACAATTGAGCGCATCCTCCGAAAGCACCGGTTCCGGATGAAACAGGCGTACCGCGTCCCTTTCGAACGAAACGCTGACCGAGTGAAAGACCAACGAGTGGAATACGTTCAGGTATGAGTTTTGATATCGTATGAAGTATTGTGTACCATCACAGTATAGCAGTTTATGCTGCCATTTGTGCTCTCTTGAACTGTGCTTCAGGGTAGTGATTTACGCTCCTGTGTTGCAGGTGTTTTGCAGAGAATCTCTGAGAATTATCTTAGTGGATGAGGCTGGTTTCAACCTGACCAAAAGAAGGAGAAGGGGGAGGAACATAATTGGCCATCGGGCTATTGTGAATGTCCCTGGTCAGCGTGGAGGGAATGTATCAGCCAACGAGGGGTCCTCCACCGCCATGCCATTCCAGGACCCTATAACACCATGCTCCTCCTTGCTTTCCTTGACGGTCTAAGAGAGCATATGTTCCAGCTGGACCACAGGGAACCAGCACAGCCAGAGCAGCCTCACTACGTTGTTGTTTGGGATAAAGTCAGCTTCCATCGCGCTGCTCTGGTGCGTGACTGCTTTACCAATAACACGAGGTTTTCAGACATCTTTCTGCCTGCATACTCTCCCTTTCTAAACTCGATAGAGGAGTTTTTTCCGGCATGGCGGTGGAAAGTGTATGACCGAGAACCTTATATCCGTGTTCACCTCCTCCAGGCCATGGAAGAAGCCTGCCTAGACATATCAGTAGATGCGTGCCAGGGGTGGATCAGGCATGCAAGAGGATTTTACCCCCCGCTGCCTGGCTAGGGCCAATATAGCCTGTGATGTGGACGAGATTCTCTGGCCTGACCCAGACCAAAAGACAGGATGCTGAGGCGGAATCATTTTTATTTTTTGTGTTGTACTGTGTAGTACATGCATGAATAAAAATGTGCCACTGTATACCACAAGCAACATATTGTTTTGAATTGATTGCACCAGTGTGTAAGACTATGTTGTAGTGTGTGTGTGTGTTTTTGAGGGCTTGCGTGTGATGTCTGAGGGCAAAGTTTGGTTTTTCAGCAAGAGTGAATGGTTTTGGGTGTAGAGCTTCATTCTGACCTGAAAATAGGATGTTTGGGGAATTGGGTGAGACGTTATGGATTTGTGTTTACTGTTTTGAGAGCACGAGGCATAGTTTCAAGAAATGCGTTTAAGCAATCAAGAAAAACTGTAACTGACACACAACACTGTATCTTAAGGAAAATGAATAATAATTAAATAAATAATTAAATTAATTGGTTAGGACATTATGTAAGTGTGTGTCTTTTTTAATGGAGGTGCTAAGGTGCAAATGAACTAAAACTAACATGTAAAACTCATCAAAAGTAGTAAATAAATCCGGTTTACACCGAGGCTTGATTGAATAAACCGGTACAGTAATGTCGCTAGATGTTACACAGTCTACATTTCTAAATCAGCTAGCTAGTCGAGCTATCACAAGTTCAAAATATGATGATTAAGATCAGTATCACTATCGAGTATCTTTAGACCTTCACTAAACTCAAATAATTTGGTATTAGATTCCCTGTTATTGTATAACTACTCATAATGAGATTCAATTTGGTAAAAATAAGTATTAGCTGATTAGCTCAGAGATATTATGTTAATTAATTATAGACACACTGAGCGTAGTGATATTTTCATTACCTGGTAAATAACATCTTGGAAAAGGACGGGAAATGTCAGTGCTGCATCTTCCAGCTCGTTCAGACTGCAATGAACTAAAGTTTCGTCCTTCAAACGAACAAACAACGCAACAAACGGTTACACCGTAAAACAGAACAAAAGGTACTCCTTACTATAAATGGAAATAAAGGATATGTTGTTTATTAGTAAGTATAAACTGCTGTGGTGTAAAACAATCATCTGTGCATCTGACAGTAACACCGCTTCATCACGCAACTCCGTCGTTGATTATTTTCCCCATAACACTGTAGTTAATACTTACGAGGTCTATGACGAGGGAGAACTCGGGCGTGCTGCGCGTCTTTAGGGGCAGTGCAGGTTTACGAGTTAGCTGCTCTTCGGTTAGTGGAGGTACGTGCTTGATGAAGAAATACCTAAAAACATCCAACGGCAACACGTTCAACACAATGCAAAGTAAAACTCAGGATATCTAGATAAGATAGCTATAATATAATAATGCTGGATAGCTAACTGCTCGTGAACGAGCTCAAATTTGTCAGACTTTGACACCAATCCATCTGCGGGCATTTTTAGGAGGTGGGAGGAAACCGGAGAACCCAGAAGAACCCCACACATACACTACGAGAACATCTAAAACTCCAGACCGACAGTAACCCGAGTTTAGGACCGAGCCGTGGACCCCGAAGCGCCCTAGTCATCTTCTCACGGCAAAACCAAACCTGTCAGAATAACGTTACCATAACAACCAAACCCACAGTATCCCTCGCTAACATGAGCTGAGATATGACGGCTAGCCAGCTTAGCCCTCGTGTTTGTTTCTAGGCAGTGATTCTCCTTAAATTCTGGACATTAACTAGTCCAAAGCCGTGACGTGTTCTTAGTGACATCACTATCTGAGTGCTGCGGTACTCACGGGTCAAACACCTCCCAGTCCTCCTCACACGAGGGGGCGGGGACGCAGGCAGGGACCTCCACATACCCACTGACTGAAGGATATCCTGCAGCTGAACACAGACAGACTGATAGAGATGGACAGACAGATTGATAAAGAGATGGACAGAGAGACAGACAGATAAAGAGACATACAGACAGAGAGACAGATGAACAGAGATGGACAAACAGACAGACAGAGAGATGGACAGACAGACAGACAAAGAGACAGACAGACAAACAGAGATGGATAGACAAACAGATAAAGAGACAGACAAAGAGAAAGACAGAGATGGACAGAAAGACAGAGAGACAGATAAAGAGATGGACGGACAGAGACAGATGGACAGACAGACAGATAAAGAGAGATGGACAGACAGACAGATAGAGAGATGGACAGACAGACAGAGAGATGGACAGACAGACAGATAGAGAGATGGACAGACAGACAGATGAAGAGACAGAAAGACAGAGAAGGATAGACAGACAGATAGATAGAGAGATGGACAGACAGATAGATAGAGAGATGGACGGACAGACACATAGATAGAGAGATGGACAGACAGACAGATAGATAGAGAGATGGACAGACAGACAGATAGAGAAAGAGATAGACAGACAGACAGATAGAGAGATGGACAGACAGACAGATGAAGAGACAGAAAGACAGAGATGGACAGACAGACAGATAGAGAGAGAGATGGACAGACAGACAGATAGAGAGAGAGATGGACAGACAGAGACAGACAGAGAGACAGATATCAGCAAGCCCACTGCTCCTCGAGAAGCTTCAGCTCTGTACCTGTGAGAGGAGGCAGATCCACATGAGTGACCACATCCTCTTCCTCATCTTCGTCCCCTCTCTCCGCGGGGCTGTGGTAGGGGGAAATGGCACTTGGGTAGGGCAGGACATACGGCCCCGCTGATGATGTGGCGGTGCCCATCGGCATCTCCTCCACCTGCTCCATGTCCAGCTGCTTTATGATCTCCTCCGCCTCCATGGCCTGACCCGGCAGGTCCAAACCTAACAGACGGGAACCGTTGTAGTCAGTCGTGAAAGAGAACAACTTAGGACGCATAAAATATCGCTGAGAAGTCGGTCAGTACAAAAATCAGCATATAAAAAGTTACGCAATTATCGCGGGTTTCCAGGTGGTGCTGGTGAACACCTCACCTGTCCGGTTGGCCGGGGAGAAGTAGTTGAAGACCGGAGAGAAGACGGTTCCCAGCACGGTGGTTCGAGGAGGACTGTCCAAAGCATCTCCAGCCTCCAGCTTCACGCTGCTCTTGGTCTGTTTACTTGCGTCATGGTTCCTGGTTTCTGCATGTCAGCGTTTTGGAGGTAAAAGAGGAATAATGATCATGTGACACAAAGCTACATAAGGTTAAACAAACATTTCCATGGCTGCAACAAGATTTGTGATAGCATTAGCTCACTGACCATAGACTGTCTTCAAGTGAACCTCGCTTCTACATAAGAACAACTCGTGCGTAGTGCAATGCATTCTGGGTAAATTCCTCTAACGTTATGCTCGACGTTATGCGGCGCCTCACCCTGGTTGACGGAGCGGCTCCTGCGTCCGACGCTTTTCCTACAGACGCTGGCGCTTTGGGGGGACGAGGTGATGAGGTCACAGGTCAGACGACTCCTCTTGGCTCCTCCTTGTTTCTTCTGCTCCACCTGAAATCCCAAGTGAGAACGAGATTCAACTCGCTGAATCGAATCGAATCGACTGAGTGCTTTGTTTTGGGTCACAGGATTTTTTCTGTAAATGCGAGCTGCTAAACTGTGGGCTTTTTATCATAATTATCTAATCGTTTACGTCACGCTTGTTCTGTGTTCTACAAGCAACTTTGCAAACTTTTTGATTGCCTTTCTGAGTCCAAGAGTTAAACTAAAAGAAACTAAACGAACCAAAAGGATCCATTTTGCTGATTCGGACTCGGCGAACGGACTAATGCGTGTAAATTTGCTCTCGGAGAACTCGACATGCGCTAAAGTTTTATCCTAGTGCACTTTCTGAAGAATAGGCTGTGCAATGATACTTAAAAAAAAAAAATAATAATTGTTTACACATAAAACAAAACAACAAAACAACAAAGCTACAATATCTGGTGCGTCCATTTTAGCTGAATTAACCTTTGGCCAATTTACTGTTTCTCTGTGTACACACACGAGTCTGTATTATCCACGTCGTGCGTTCTGCTTTTCTTACGATTCTTTATGAGACGATATTTACGTTCAGTTATTCTCTACGGCTGATAAGAACCAGCCATCAAACACCAGCCTCTGGGATACACCGTTAATATCATCTGTTTTAAATTCTAACGCAGTAATGTGAGCTTCGGTGTCGAGAGGAGGAAACGTGGCGTGATTGTTACCTTCGCTTCATCGCGATGGATGACGGTCTTGAGAAGCCCCTTTCCTCCGAGCGAGCACTGCGAGCGCCTGCGTTTGGGTTTCCGGGCTCGTCGACGGACGCGAGACGGGTTTGGCGGCTGAGATGCCTCACGCATTCTCAGCTTCATGTTGTTTTACGGTCACATCTAAGACTGAGGAGAAAGAAGAAAAGTGACAGCGGTGAGATTCGCAGGATCCCGTCGCATCCTCCTGCATGCAAACGAGGACGAAAGATTTCAAACTCTGGAATCAAGCTGTTTGGGACTCGGACCGTGAAGCTTTATGATATACGAAGACAAGAACATCTATCGTGTCCGGATGTCGATGTAGGATTTCTGTCAGATGGAACTGAAGAAAGAAAAGAAAAGAAAAACAAAGCAGACTGCAGCGAGAACACAAAGCCAAAGCTTTCCTGAAGTGAACCATGTTTAAAAAAACAACAAAACAAAACAAACAAAAAAAAAAAAACAGCAGTGTATCTGGAAAGGGAGACAGAAAGTGGGCGGAGATCAGTAAATTAACACCAGACCGCTGTGCTGGTGTAGAAAATGTGTCCGAAGAGCCGGCAACTTTTCTTGTCCGGGAAAAAAAAAAAAAAAACTCAAGACACACCATCACAAATGCGATACAGAAAAATTACACTTCAAAATGTTTAACTTTAATGTTTTTTTTTAAAAATAGGGATCAGAAGTTTGTGATGGTTTCAGAATTTTATATTATTTTACTGACATGATCGCAGAGGTGCAAACAGGTGGTCAGAAGAAAATCCCAGCAGTCAGAGGGGAAAAAATAAAATTAACTGACTCTTTTTCAAAACTGATGAAGTGAAAGTAAACGTTACTAGAAGCAAGCGTGCGTCTTTCACGTCCCGCCTCCTTTCCCCTTCGGTGTAACTGCTGTTACCGTCGGGGGAATTTAATTTGTGTCCAGCCGAAAGAGAGACTAACATCAACTACTGCACTACATCATACAGATGTTATAATGAATGGGTTTGATGTACTGATGCACCTATGAAGACGTTC
>CM040999.1:2623220-2641808 GCA_022985145.1 Pangasius djambal
AAAAAAAAAAAAAAAAAAAAAAAAAAAAAAAAAAAAAAAAAAAAAAAAAAAAAAAAAAAAAAAAAAAAAAAAAAAAAAAAAAAAAAAAAAAAAAAAAAAAAAAAAAAAAAAAAAAAAAAAAAAAAAAAAAAAAAAAAAAAAAAAAAAAAAAAAAAAAAAAAAAAAAAAAACACCAGTTGAATCACTGTAGAGTTCTTAACGGACCAGGAATATTAATTTAAAATGATTTGTCAGAATCCTGTACAATTTATTGTCCAAAAGTGTCTCAGAGAGAGGAAGAATGAAAAAATGGAAAAAGGCAACTTCCCATGCAGTGTTTCTGAAAAACACAACGTTCGAAAAAAACAAACAAACTGCGTCCTCTGTATTGATCTCATTCTGATGTGAGTTTGGGTGCTTTCTCTAGAACCACTGCCACAACAGCGGGCCAGGAGCCTACAGCCTAACGCTGTCATTAAAACAAATAAAATAATAAAATAAAATTAAAAAAAAAAAAAAAATTGTCAGCAGCTGTGTGTCCATTGAAAAGCCTGCTTTAAACTTGAGAGAGGAAAAAAAAAACCCACAATACATTAAACAGAAAAAATGTTTTTTCTAATGTACATATTAAATATATACATGTGCACATTAGTCATTTTACACGTCCTTCAGATATTTTTAAATTCATTTCAAGTCAGTGATGAAAGAAGAAGAAGAAGAAGAAAAAAGAAAAGTCAAATCCTTCTTAAAAGTTGAACGGAAGCATCCACATCCAGGCCGTGTTGAAATACAGCTCCAGCTAAGACGCAGGTTCAAGTAATTCTCCTTCAATATTTCATTATTACTATTTTTTTTGCTAATCCAGTCTTGCTCGTGTGAATACGGGAGACGTCTTGATCTGAGACTCCAGACTGAGGCTACAGGATGTCGATGGCTTGGTGTCGCTTGCCGTAGTCCACGCCGCGTTCTCCTGGAACTTCCCGGTCTTCATCATCTGGAACGAAAGAGAACGGAAGAGAGTTTAGGGAAGGAGGACAGCAATGGACAGAACTTTCACACACCCCTATTGCAGGTCACTGAGAAACATCTATATACGTGTACCAAAATACCCCATATACACCAATCCCGTAGCGAGGACTGGGATTAAACTCAATTTCTGGCTCTATTGTTTTTTTTTTTAAAAATATGTACAAGTGTGTATAAACGCGTGACGCAGATGATAGTCACGTCCGAGTTGGGACAGGAAGTCGAGGAGACAGCACTGTAGTGTTTCAGTCATCACAAAAAAAAAAAAAAAAAAAAAAAAAAAAAAAAAGAGAGAAATGACAGAAAATAAGCAGTTCATAAAAAGTAGCGGACTAACAGGAGCCCAGATGAGAGAGCTCCATGGGTCACAGTGTACACTCCACACACTCCGGCTGAAAATAACATCGTACATCACTGAAAAGTCCAACACACACACACACACACACACACACACACACACACACACACACACACACACACACACAACTACAAGATTATTACTTTTTTTCTAAATGCACTTCAACTTACATTTCCAGCATCTTCAGGCTACACTGCAAAATAATTATAAATCTGCATACACCGATCAGCCACAACATTAAAACCACTGCCAGGTGAAGTGAATAACGCGGATTATCTCGTTACAGTGGCACCTGTCAAGGGGTGGGATATATTAGGCAGCAGGTGAACAGTCAGCTCTCGAAGTTGATGTGTTGGATGCAGGAAAAATGGGCAAGCGTAAGAATCGGAGTGACTTTGACGAGGGCCAAAGTGTGATGGACAGACGAATGGGACGGAGCATCTCCAAAGCGGGGTGTTCCCGGTGTGCAGTGGTTAGTACCTTCATTACACTGTATTTCCTGCCATGACAAACGTGATTTTTGCACACACACACACGCACGCGCACGCTGAAAAGCTTGACAATACGCATTGCACTAAATAACCTCACTGCACTCTAATCCAGGTGTCTATTTTCAGATGTGCTGTAATTTAATATTGTCCCTAATCCGATCCTTAATCCATTTACATGACCGCTTCAACGATCATGAATTGAACTAAGTAAATAAGTAAATAAGTAAATAGATAGATTGATAGATAGATAGATAAGCAGGAAACATTTTTATGTAGGACACAGCCCAAGGGCACTAACTTTAAACAAAACTTCTAAAAATGTTTCCCAAAGTGCACCCAAATGATGTATATGCATTAGTTTAGAACTAAGAGCAAGCAAAAACACACACACACACACACACACGCACAGCTCTTCTACCCAGACACCCCCACTCTCTTGTGACTCTACACAAAGCACTACTTGGACTAAGTAGACGAGTGATGGCGGACATGAGGGAGGGGGACGAGACAAGAGAGGACGGACGGAGGAGGAAGAGCGACGCGAGGGACAGCCGGCCATCTACCGGGCTCACCTTGGGCGTCTTCCTCGCCGCCGTCACCATCCTCCTCCTCGTTGTAGGCCAGCTCGGCCTGCTTGTCGGCCTCGTACTCGCCCACGTTGCCGTCGTCCCCGTTGTAGTCCGCCAGCTTGGAGGTGCGCTGCGGATCTACGGGGGACTCGTTCTCGTCAAAGAAGCGGCCTGAGCGGGGCGGAGAAAAAGAGAGAGAGAGAGAGAGAGAGAAAGAGAGAAAAGGAGAGAGAATGAGACAAAAAGAGAGAGAGGAATGAGAGGGAAAACATGGAGATAAAAAGGAAGAGGTCAGTCAGGATTAGGAGAGAGGGTGGTGTGAGAGTGAACGAATAATACATTCATTCATTCGTAAGAGAATAAGGAACGAGGAACGAGGAAAAAGAAAGAGGGATGAAAAGAGGGATGCGGGCAGCAACTCTCACGCAAGCGCACCTACACACCAGCGTCCTAACTGCTTTAACATCGTGTTCTTATTACTCAGGACCAGAGAAACTCACTCTAAAACCCACAAACACCCACAAACACCCAAACACACACACAGACACACACACAGACACACACACAGACACACACACACACACACACACACACACACACAGCTGCTCATACTCACTCTGCCGATGTCGGAGCGGTGCAGCGAGGGCAGCATCTCGCTGAGGGTCGATGGGGTTGGGCAGAACCTGAGCAGGGTTCGGGGGAGGAGGCAGCGCTGCTCCCGGATTATCAGGATCTGCACATGGGATCAAAACCAGCACAACAACTTATATTATTCAAATATATTATTCAGATATTCAAATTAATTCTAATATTAAACTCAATATTTAAATTTATCTTTATTTCAGTCAAACAGTCGAACAGGAACTAACGAGAGTAAAGATTTCAGTGGACACTCGAGAGGAGTTTATTGAAGCTTATAGCACAGCTGTTGATTTCTGGATTCTGATTGGTCAGAAGGTGTTGATTCATTTTCTACACCAGCAGGTCTGACAGTAGTGCAGCAGCAAAACACAGGTTTATAATAACATGCTCATTCTAATACATTATCAATTCTATAGCTACAGCTCATTCACAGTGACGTGAGACTTTTTTTTTTTTTTAATTTATGGAAGGAGTCTCCAGTGTCAGCGCTTCAGGATAGAGGAGTTTACACATTGTGATTTCTTATTAACATTACAAACTGTGTTTTTTTCATCTTATTAACTCCAAGAGAGAGAAGAAGGGAGAGCGCTGGTGAGCGAACGACTGTTTATAGCTGATATAAGGTAAGTGAGAATATGTTCCATGCCACCAAAGTAACTACAAACAGATAAAAAGTTCAGTCTGTTGTAATCATTAGAAACTGCTGTGATACAAGAGGAATAAAACACTTCAGGATGTGCTGGTATTGGAAAAGTAATTCTTTTGATGGATTATTTTCCTATAACATCCTTAAGTGTTTTATTCCTTACTAATCGTACGTGCTTTTTTACAGCAACATAACTAATTTGCATACAGTTAAGGACACGCCCCCTGTTCATACCTCTCATTTGGCGCCGCTGCTCTCCCAACTCGTCTGCTTGGACGGGTGCCTTGTTGCCTTCGTTCAGCACCACAGGTCTGTCCATGAGTGGCTGGGGAACCTGCTGCTGGACTGGTGGGAGACCTTTTCCTGCTCCTCCATCCTGGGGAAGGTCGGGACGGTCCAGAGGGAGGCCACGAGGAGCATCGAACCCAGGTCCCTCTCCTGCTCCTGCTCCGGCTCCGGCTCCAGCTCCGGCTCTTACTCCAGTGTCAATAGCAACATCAGCTCCAGCATCAGGACCAGCATCAGGACCAGCACCCGCTCCAGCTCCAGCTCCAGCTCCAGTCTGTTTGTCCTGCAGCACCACGGCTGCCTCCGCTGGCTCCATGTGCTGCGCTGTGATGGCTGGCTTTTTCAGGGCTGAGGGAACATTAATATTTTACATTCCTTCTGTTTCTTTGCTATTTGTACCTGTATCTGTCTGCACACCTATAAAACCAAAGCTGAAATATACAATAAAAAAATGTAAATTCTATAATGACTGAAAAATTCTCTCCTCCTGATTTTCTTGTGTAGCACAGATTTTGTTGTTGATTTTGAGATTTTCTCGACTATGAACAGGAGTAACTGTTTAACATTAACGGCTTTGGGGGAGAAACAGATCCGTTGCATTGTTAATACTCACCAAACTGCATTTCATCTACCTTTCCCACTTCACTGTCTTCAATACCAGGCATTCCAGCATCACTTCCTGGTTTCCCCAAATCATCTGAGAGAGAGAGAGAGAGAAAGAGAAAGAGAGAGAGAGAGAGAGAGAGAGAGAGAGAGAGAGAGATGGAAGGGAAGAAAGAAAGAGAGCCAGAGCAAGAACAAGAGACAGAGACAAACAGAGAGAGACAGAGAAGGAGAGTGAGAGGGAAAGAGACAGAGAGAGAAGTAGAAAAGAAGACAGAAAGGAGAGAGAGAGAGAGAGAGGAATAGAGAGAAACAGACAGAGGAGACAGAGAGACAGACAGTAAATGAGTGAGAGAGAGAGAGAAAGAGAGAGAAATATAAAGAGAGACAGATCACAATAGCCACAGAGAAACACAGACAGTGAGTGAGAGTGAGCAAGAGTGAGAGAGAGAGAGAGAGAGAGAGAGAGAGAGAGAGAGAGAGAGATAAAGAGACAGACATAGAGACAGGAGAGAGGGCAAAGAGTGGGCAAAAGACAGAGATAGACAGAGAGAGAGGAAGAGAGAGACAGACAGTGAGTGAGAGAGAGAGGGAAAGAGAGAGAAATATAAAGAGAGATCGAGAGACAGAGAAACACAGACAGTGAGCAAGAGTGAGAGAGAGAGAGAGAGAGAGATACTTAGAAATTGAGAATATCCATTAAGTAAAACATGGCATTTTTTTTATTGTTATGATTTTAACATGTGCTTTTTGTTTTTAAGCGGCTATAGCATCAGGGCGAGATAAAGGCGTATAGACGTAAACAGCGCGCCAGGTTTGCAGGTGCAGCACAGACAGCTCTACCTTTCATATCAGGGCTGTTGTGACGCTGTGCGGCCACTGGGTGGTGCTCTACTGCAGCCGCTGTACCGCGCTCGGCCTGAGCGGCCACTGCGTCAGCTTTCCGCTGGTCCACCGCGTCCTTGAGAAACAGGAAGAAGAGGCAGGTGGGATTGTCACAGAGCTTCAAGCAGGAAAATTCATTTTAATTCATTGAATTTTTATAATTAGATTGTTAAAAATCCACCATGCTTGTTTTACATCTGGGGCAAAACAAGAAAGAGGAAAAGCAGAAGTGCTTTAGATTAAATATTAACTTACATTACTTTACAAATATTAACTTAAGAGCATCAGAAATGCTAACAAAGTGCCAGCGAGTCCACGGGACACCACATCAATGAATATTTACAGAAACATTCCCAGAATAAAGGATTTAACAAGGAACAAGGAAGAGGAAAAAAGAACAAGGAGAGTTTTTTAAATACAGTATGACAGAGCAGAGCGATATTGCAACAACAAAAAAAAAAATCTTGATTTTTTTCAACTTTATGAACGATCTTTGATTACGATTTCAATAATTTTTTTTTCTTACATAATGCAATTTCTTTTCTAAATAAATTACATAATTTTTCAAAGTTTTTTTATTTACTAGAACAGACTTTGGAACATGTAGATGTGCAAAAATAGGAACAACACCATCTATAGCAAATAGTGCAAACAACAGCTCTTTTAAATAAAGGATATTTAAAGAAAGGATAAAAATAAAAGACATTGTTTGCACTATTTGGTGTAGATGGCGCTGTTACTAACATGACAATAACATCAAATCACGATACAAAGTCAATTCTTCAATATGTGTCGTGATATCAGGTGGATAATAAGCTTCCAGTAAATTATTATCTAATGTCTACACAAAAACTTGTTTTACACCAAAAACCGGTCAGGGATCGAGCGTCAGAGCAGAAAGACAAGCTTTTGTGTGTGTTTTTTTTTTTTTAAAAAGGCTCGAAGCGTGACATCTCACTTTACATGCGTCAATCTCTTGACTCAGTGATTCTTAAAGGTTTTTGTAGCCAGGAATTTTTGCGCAGTTCGTTTCTGAAATCCTCGGCACAGATTTCTCTCATTCAATTAATTTGAAATACAATACGATAAATATTTCATCTGTTCATTAGAGCCATAGAGCTTTTCAGTCCTGACATTTTCACTGACAGAACACGTTACATCCAAGTGTTTTACTATGATTTATACGCCGGCTTCTTCTTGATTTATTTAAGTTTGGATTAAACTCATTTAAAACCAAACAAACAGGCTAATAACTGTAAAGGTGGTATTTTACACTCTCATCATGGCTTCTGTAAAGAGTCACATTCGCACAGCGGGAATGGTGTTCGTTCTCACGTGAATAACTTCAGCTCCTCCAGTGGGTCGGTGAAGACGTCTGGAAACATGTCTACAGACTGAAATACAAGTTCACGACAGAGATGACGCGTGAGCTTTTACCTTTTTTAATTTGGTAGCTTTCTCTTCCAACAGCTTCCTGCTTTCCTCGTACTCGTCTTTAAGCTGCGCTATCTGTCGGCCACACTGCAGGCTACGGTGAGAAAATACACACACACACTTTACATTAAGTAAACACACTCATTGCAGGAAAATGACTAACATATACAGCTGTATCTTAAAACCGCACACTTAACTAACTATATAAACAAGTACTTTACCTTTTTTTTCTTAGTGTTAGCATTATTCTTTTATTTCTATTCCTCTTTTTAAATTGTTAAATCCTTACACTGACTTCCAGTTAGTTTTAGAATTGATTTTAAAGTGAGTAACTAAAACCTAAATACATCTGGGATATGGTGAGAGAGCACATGGGAGCGACACTGGCCAATCACAGGCGTCTGTGAGCTCGTGTATGCGGAAGAGGGCAGACGGCGCCCGGCTCCGAGTGTGTCACGCCGCTCTGTGCACTCAGGGCTCGGATCTGGAACAGCACTGCATTTATCTTACATGTTATCGTCTATTTTATTTCATACTGAACCCCTCTTCTAATTTTTTCTTTCAGCCATATTTCATCTTACTATTTGCTTCTCTTTTATTAAGCTTATATTTTACACTTCTGTTTTATTCCGTCTTGTATCTTGTTTTACTGCTGTCATTGTCGGTGTATGAATTGTGCTACACAAATAAAAGGACTTTGTGAAGTGAAGTGACTTGTGGCCAAGTACGGTGACCCATACTTGGAATTTGTGCTCTGCATTTAACCCATCCAAGTGCACACACACAGTAGTGAACACACACACCCGTGAACACACACCCGGAGCAGTCTGTGATTACTGCATGCTTTTATGATGTGTGTTGTATCTGTACAGAATTTTTAGATTTTGTTTTTTAGATTTTCAGCATCTAAGGGCAGACTGAAATTCAGGGGGGGAAATAATTCCTGAAAGCAGGCTGAAGGTGTGTGAATTCATTAAAATAAATAAATTAATTAAAAAATAAATAAATAAATTAAAAAAAAAAAAAAAAATCATAAATCATGCTCTCCCACTCTACTCACCTCTCATATTCCATCTTCCTCTCGAGGTTTGTGTTGTTCTTCTTCACCTCCCTCAACTGCTCCTCCTGCCTAATAATCTCATCCCTCATCTCCTTCACCTGCTCTGTACACACACACACACACACACACACACACACACACACACACACACACACACACACACGTTACAAACCGCTTTATGGAAGAATACAGCTAAAGAAATTAGTTAAAAGTACAAACCACCATTAAAGTTCTGTGACATTAAAAGACTAATTAAAATTTAATTAATCTATAACATTAAATAAACCAATTAAGCATGCAGATTTATGCAAGAATATGAAACTAATTAATTATATTAGAATTATATTTACATACAATCTAAAATATGATTATATTTGCATATTAAACTAATAAATAAACAAATTAAAAATGCATTTAGTAGTTCTGTAAAAGAAATGTAAATAGAAATCCGCTCTCTCTATACATCTATAGTTAGGACAGCTTCCTGCTGCCTCACCTTTCAGACGGTTGATGTCAGTGGTCTTCTGCGCGAGTTCACTCTGCAGCTTCATCTGTGAAACACGACAAGACGGCTTTAAGCTCTAAACCCTCATTACGACTTAGAACAACCTCTAACCCTTACAGCGTGATGCTAAAATAACCCATAATGTTTATATCATTTAATTCCTCAGCACCGGTGAATTCTCAGATCTGATTGCTTTGAGGCATTCTACACGATAATGTTATAATTATTTATAAAAATGCATTGCACTCAATAGCTATTTTTGTTATGCATTATAGATCTTTATACCACAGTAGGGCTGCACGATATCGAAGAAAAATGCGATATGGGATAACTTGGTGAGATATTCGGTACGATAAGGTGTTAATATATATATTTAAAAACTGAAAATGACAAACATACATGTGCCATGTTCTTTTGAAAGCATCCTCTGCTATCCTCTAAAACTTCAACTTTTCGTAACTTTTTGATTAAAATCATTCAGTTATCGCGAGCCCTTGCGATATGCATATCGTGATATTTACATTTGCGATATTTCAATAATCTCGATATATTGTGCGGCCCTGTACCACAGCGCTGTTTAATACTTGATTCTGATTGGTTGACAGACGTTCTAAAGGTGTGCGATTAATTTGCAGGTAACGCACAGCTAAAGTGGTTCCCAGGCAGGTCCTGACCGCATCACAGCTCCATATCACTTCGCGAGTTAACCGAGATAACGGAAAAGTTAGCCTACTGCCGTCCACAGCACACAGATCTAACAACAAACTAAATGACACTTTTAATATTTACGAAAGCATGAAAAGTTCAACAACTGGGCGACAGCTGCATGGGACAGTCCAGATGATAACCGATACGAACGAAAGCGAACATCGAAGGCAGCCGGGAACAGCGAACGATATAAAACAGTCAGCGATAAACAGATAGAGGATGAGGCTTGAGGATGAAAAACATGAAGAAAACACACAAAGAGAAAAAAAAAAAACAAACCATCAGCTTAGGCAGTAAATATGTTTAATAATTGGCTTAAAGCCAAAAATACTTCTGTGGACAAACTCTTTAAACACCCAGCTGTGAGCTGTCTATTTCTTTCTCTCTCACTCTCTCTCACTCTCTCTCTGTAATAACTGCATATCAGTGGCTCAAGCCTCTGTTACTAGATCTAAAACGCTGCTCTGGAATGAACAATGGAGGCTTGAGAAGGGATGCGTAAGAAATTAATTCTACACACAACAGCATTTTAAGGACAAAAACCTGACAAACGTCTTGAGATCAAACGTCTGAACACTGTCTCGACGCGTGGTAACTGTGGTACAAGCGGAATAACTGACTCCGGTCTGTTGAATTCTTAGAAAAATACCGCACATTATTTTTTTTCTAATAATTCAACGATGTGTCGTCAGTTATTCCTTACTTAACATAATGCATTATAAGCAGTGTTCGTAACACGTTACATCACCAAGCCCCACTTTCCATAGTGCCTCATGAGAAGCCACAACGGCAATACATTAGGTTATAAGCGCTACTTAGGATGTATTCGTTATAAACAGTTTATGAATGCTTTATAAACAGTGCTACTAACTGCAATCCCTTTTCATAAATAATTATAATGATGTGTATACGTAGTTTTTTCATTTGGTTTTCTTTCTACCAAATAAATTGAAAAGAACTCCTTACGCAGCTTTTCTATCAGATAAATCCATTTTTAGTTAATTTATCAGTAACAAACACTTAGGATTTAGGATTCAATTATTAAAATAGTAAAGTTAAAAAAAGCAGTAAAAAAAAAAATCATGTAGGTTGAGGCGGTGTTGATTAAATAAAAGTAGTGCAGCTTTAAATGAATATTAATGCGCTCGTTCTACTACGTTAGCGTTTCTATAGTAACAGCTCCGTCAGAGAGAGACTTGTACAACGGGCGCTCTGCGTAAACGGATTAAAAAACGTAATGTTATTCAACTAAATAAAATGTACAATCAATTATTGGATATGAATTTTTTTTTTTTGTGAGGACCTTTAACATTTAAGGAAGGAGTCTCCAGTGTCAGAGCTTTGTAACAGTCAAAGGTAAAGCTGTAACTGTTTTCCAAGACCGGAAATCTCATTCATTAATAAAGAATTTTTTTTAGAAAAGGAAAAAAAAAAAAAAAAGAAAAAGATAATTGTTGTAAAATTGCTGTGGTATAAGAGGAATAAAACACTTCGGGACATGCTGCTATGGGAAAATAATCAACTTCATGGTGGGAACAGTACGTCTGCTTCATTACGGCGCACCGTCACTGATTATTTTCCTGCAGCAGCATGCCCCCAAGTGTTTTATTCCTTACAGAACACCTACAAAAGCGTATCATCAGGAGTCTGCTCTTTTATACCAAGTGCCCTTGTTACATTTTTCTGAAAAACACAGTATGGTTTTGAACAGACAGTACTATTAAACACGAATACAATACTCGAGAGGCTTCCTGAACCAGTCCTGACCGGATACGCCACATTTTTGCTCTTCCACAGTCATCAATGTACCTCAAAACAGGTACTCGGTGTTCTTGACAGGTTAATAAAAGAAGCTGGAGAGAGCAGAAATGTGGGCCGTCTAGGGGCCCAAGCACCTTTAAAGGAAACCAGACAAGTCATTTGGTGATGAAATACTGAGCTTGAACAACAGGATCTGGACTCAAAATGCAAACAAAATAATCCTTTTGATCCATGTCAGTCTGGACAATTCCTAGGGAAAAAAAAAAAAGTTCTCCAGAGAGCTGCTTGATATGCGAGGTGGAGTTTGCTAAGCACACAACACACAACCCCTCGAGCAAACATCCGCGATTGTGCGGTTTATAATATGAATGGTAAGACTGATAGTACGCGCCCCTTCAGCTGTGGACCTCCAAAGCTCCAACGGAGGTCCAGGATGCATATTAATACAGAGAACAAAAGAAGGACTGGACCCTGGAGGAGCGAGCCAGGACGCCGTGGTGGGGTTTTCTGACCACGCAGATGGGTCACATGACCACGGAGCACATCTCCTTCACACATCAGCGCTTCTTTTCAGCATTGGATCAGAAGTTCAGAACTTCAAGCGCTCTGTGAAATGTTCTAAGGGCATCTATTTCCACTATTATCGCACTTTCAAAAAAAATTCCACTTCCTTTATACAACACATTTTCATTTCAAATTCATTTCCTGATTTTCCTTGAATTGCTTGTAACCCTTCGAGCCTAGCCTCTTGAGCTTGAGCTGTACCGTAATCCGTCCGGCCTCTCTCATGACACTGACTCCTAAACTGATTCCAACAATAAATTTAATATCCAACACAACAGGCACAAAATGAAGCTTTAAAAGAATTGTGTAAGCCTCAAAGCAAATGACAAATCGGAGAATGCAGAACAACCTGCTCTGTTAAAGGTGTGGCTGACAGTCTATTTAATTTGATATGTGACACCGGTGACTTTGCTTTTCTTCCTCTGTAAAATAGTGAACATTGCATCCTAATCTAAAGCTACGCCTACTGGTTAATGTACCATAAGTCACCGTCTCCTTTAAAACACTGTCCACATCAACAAAAACATAAATCTCATTTCTCCTCTAAGTGGTGATGAGCCTACATACACACACTCACAGGAAACGAAATGTATCTAGCGAATATATCTGGCGTATTATGAATTATCATCACGCAAGAGATAAAACCTGAATTTTTACCACTTAAATAACAGGGGTGTGGATGCGGGTGTCAGCACAAAAGCAAACGCTTGGCTTCGTGAACCACTGCGCATGATGATAGCAAAACTTTTGGACCAACTACTACAGTTATACGAGCAATTCTAGTAGGAGCAGCGAATAAAAAAATGACCATAATAATAATAATAATAATAATAATAATAATAATAACAACAACAACAACAATAAGAAGAAGAAACACACGGACACAAACACTGGTATAAGTCGGATATTCCTACTCGTATTAATTAAAAATGCTCCAATTCCAACATCCGCTATCACGTGACACTGCGTGATGTAAGCCTAGTGTACGTTGCACCGCGTTAACAAACAGACGACGTGAAATAACAGCAATCTGGACGTGTTTTGCGATTAAGGTCCGTTACGTTCTCAACGCAAGCCGTAAAGCAACGACGCCAGAATGTGCGCGAGATACGTAAGCAAATGATCTGCATTTTAAAGCTTAGCGGTTTTACAGAAAACGATATCGGATCAGTTTTGGGATCAGCTGACACTCGGGGGTTCAGTATCGGTATCAGACGGGGAAAAAGTGGCATCGTGCCATCTCAACTTTTATAATATTTGATGAATAATTATCAATTTATGAACTTACGATCATGCATACTGTGCCTAATATTTGAAAACATCACTCTGAGAAATAAATGTGTACCTTTGTATGTTTAAACATAATTTAAGACACATCACTGGACCACTAAGAGCTGATTAAAACATCACAAGTGTCTTTAATTTCTGCAGGCATTTAGTGAAGTCTTGTTCTAAGGTTTGATAAGGCTTCGCAAGCCTTCCTAAGGCTTCACGTAATGCTTCACAAAGCTTCATTATGCCTCTTAAAGCTTCATATGATGCTTCACAAGGCGTCAGAGCTTCATGATGCTTCATAAGATGATTCGTAACTCTTCATGAAGTACATGGCGCTTGCGTAAAGAATGTACCACGCCTAATGACGAGCACTTCAGTTCAGCGAGCACTGAGTTCTGAGACACTTCGCTGTGAGGCGTCTAACATTTTGTTTGCGAGTCGAGGTGCGTTTCACGGCACTTTCTTAACGAACACGCTTGCTGATACTGATCCGTGTGCTCTTATTTAAAGATGTTCTTTAAACGTTATAGCATCTTAAACATAAAACTCCACCCAACATAAACAGAGATATATAAAATATTTCATGATTAACAGTAAGTAGGAAAAGTAAGTGAAAAAATCGTGTTAATGCATCCCAAATAAAAATAATAGCAGACAAAAACAAATCTTGCTCCGAGTTAAATATACATATGTACATACATACATATACAAATATATATATATATATATATATATATATATAGGTCAAAGTCTTGCTTACGGCCCCTTGAAAGCACACAAGTAAGTGCGAAATCGCAGACAGCGCTGTTAATCATGACCAGAAAACCCTGAGAGCACCCACCTTTTCATCCGTACACTTTTTCGCGAGTGCGTCCCGCGCCTGCAGTTTGCTCTCCAGCACGCTGTAGTCACCGTCCTTCTGGTCGATCTGACGCCGGTGTGTGTCCACCTGCAGGACGGAGCGAAATCATTTAAAAACCCGCAGCACATAAATCAAATTGCGCTGCATCGTCGCAAATATCCTTCAAAGGGCTGAGCGATATGTAGGTTACGTATCGATACTGTGATATACAATCACCAGTCGTCTAATCAGCCAATCACGTGGCAGCAAAAACACACTGTTAATGAAAGAGGTCAGAGGAGGAGAACATCCAGACTGGTTCGAGCCGACATGAAGGGTACGCTAGCTCAAATAGCCACTCTTTACAACCGTGGTGAGCAGAAAAGCATCTCAGAACACGTGGAACCTGAAGAAGAAGGGGAATCTGATGCCACGGCAGGCACAGGATCGCCCAAACTGAAAGATCTGAGATTGGATAAAGAGCAGGAGACATTTTTCAGAAGTCACTGAAGATCTCGACCTGCATGATTTTAAATACTGTGCTGCTGTGACCTGATTGGCTGACTGGAAAACTGCACGGGTTCCTATTAAAGTGGCCGGCGTGAGTGAAACGTCAGTGAATAAGTACACAGTGCATGTAATCTTCCACTCTGTTTTACTTTTACTTCTTGCCTACTAACTTGAGTTTACTTTTTAATATATATTTTTTTAAATCTATTTTCAGAAAATTGATCTAAATTTGGAAGCCATAATTGATTAAAAACCCATCTAACAATCTGGATACGTCTTTCTACAGAGATCCGATACTCGGTTCTGGTAACAGGCCAAAACCAGCAAAATAAAAACATATCGGATATCGGCTCCTGTAACAAATGACTTTAGAAATGTTTATATATAAAGGGACTTGACTGTTTTTTCTTTTGTTAGGATTGATTTTATTATATTTATACTTTATCTTCTTTATGCTGTAAGGGATTTTTCGTGTGAAAGACTTTTAGGTTTTAAAGCTCAGTGGTTTTTAAAGATAAATGATATCAGCTGATACTCGAAGCTTCAGCATCAGAAGAAAGTGATATCATGCCATCTCTAGTTTTACAATATTTTATGAATAATTATTAATTTATAAACTTATGAACAGTATATTTGAAAACATCACTCTCAGAAATAAAAGTGTATCTTCACACATTTAAACACAATGTTAATCACATCACTGGACCACTAAAAGCTGATTAAAGTTACACAAGTGTCTTCCTTCGCTAAACATACAAGGAAAAGTAGCTTTATTTTAGCACGCAGGCACTTAGTTATAAAGCTTCATAAGGCTTCACAAGACTTCTTAAAGCTTCATAAGCCTTCTTAAATCTGCATAAGGCTTAATATAGCTTCATAAGGCTTCGCATAACACTTCATGAAGCTTTCTAAGGCTTCATAAAACTTCATTATAGTTCATACGGCTTCAATAATGCTTCATAAAGCCACATAAAACACTTCCTAAGGCTTCAAAAACACTTCATAAAGCTTCATGAAGGTTCAAAAGGCTTGGTAAAGCTACATAAGCCTTCGTAAAACTTCATGACACTTCATATAATGTTTCATAAAGCTTCATGATGCTTCAAAAGGCTTGATATAGCTTTATCAGCCTTCATAAAGCTTCGTGATTCTTAATAAAGCTTCAGAATGCTTCCAAAGGCTCAATAAAGCTTCATAACGCTTCACGATGGTTCATAGAATGCTTCATAACGCTTCATATAATGCTTCTTGATGCTTCCAAAGGCTTGATAAAGCTTTCTAAGCCTTCATAAAGCCCATGATGCTTCATAAAGTTTCATAATGCTTCATGATGCTTCATAAAGGCTTGATAAAGCTTTCTAAGCCCTCATAAAGCTTCATTATGGTTCATAAGGCTTCAATAATGCTTCAGGACGCTTCATATAAAGTTTCATAAAGTCTGGGGCCGCTTCCTACAGCTCTGTAATGCTCCGTGAGGCTCTGACCTGCAGCATGAGCTCGGAGTTGCGCTTCTCCAGGCGGCTGCGCGCGGCGTCCGTGCGCTTCACCTGCGCGTGCACCTCGGCCAGCTCGTCCAGCGCGCGCCCGTGTTCCCGCGACACGCTCCAGTAGTTGTAGCTCAGCAGGACCAGGACCACCATCATACCGATCAGGAGGAAGGACGGGAGCCGACCTCCGCGGCGATTCGCTCCGAACCCGACCATGGCGAGAGAACCAACCGAACCGAACCGAACCAAAAAAAAAAAAAAAAAGAAAGAAATAAAAGGAAGGGGGGAAAAAGAAAGAAAGAAAGCGCGCGCGAGACTGGACAGTTCACTGCGTTAACTCATTTGCCTGGAAAAAAAAAGGAGCACATTTGACTAAAAGAGATGCTTTTCGTGTTTCATTCAAATGACGATCTGCGCGCACGCGCGCACGCACGCACACACACACACACGGTTCCCTTCCGCACAGTTGGCGTTTCTTCCCCCTTTCACCTTCTCTCTTATTTCATTTCCTTGTTTGCATGAACAGCAGCGCGTGCATCATCAACCCTGCCGATGTGGCGTGTCGTCTCTCTCTCTCACTCACACACACACACACACACACTAGCAGCAACGCACACGTGCACTAAGATGCATTAATGCACACTTTTCCTGCACACGAATATCCTCAGCTCATCGGTTATGAAGCTCTCCACAGTGCGATTTTAGCTCTATCTTATATTTAATTTAATATATAACCACACAAATCGTGCACTGATGTTGCTTTAATGCTGTCCAATCAATCCAAGTCCTATTTTTTTTTTTATATATATATAAATATATTTTTATATTCAGAAATTGTGGAAGCACAAAATGGCTAGCTCAGTCCTATTCTGTGCCAACGGGGCACCTAGCATTCGTGTTAGCGTTAGCATTATCATTATCCACAGTATTACACACTTAATATGTGCTTAACACAAATACAAAACGCACAGATTTCGACATGCATGCATTAAACAACAACAACAACAACAACAACAACAACAATAAAAACAGCTAGATCATTAGCGTTGCTAGCCAACGCCGAACCGCAGCTTATTCCTTCACAAGCTAACTGACGTGACTAGCTCAATAAAACACCCCAAAACAGAGCACTAACTCCACGCACAGCTCCACGGAATTACCCCAGAATAATAACTACACGCTCTACACGTGTCTTTTTCGCCGTTTTTCTGCACAACACACCGATTTCGCTTTAATTCCTGACAGCCAAGTCGCCTTAACGAAAACCGTCAAGAGCAGCGAAAAAGGTTGTCCTGTCCAGAATACGACACAGACCGACACGTGCGACATCCAATCAGAAAGCACGACTCTGGAACCTGGACGCCGCTGATTGGATCGTTATCAAGCTCTCTGATTCATGATTGGACGCGCAAATGACGGAGGCGGGATTTGTATTAGGACTTGGAATAAATGTGATAATGAAGGGTACGTTCTCTACGCAAGAAAGAAAGAAAGGTGCCAAACTGTACTTTTACTTGTTGCTGGCGTGGTGCCATTAAAAAGAGACTTCTTTTGGACCTTTATTATGTATCTTTCACCTTTAAAAAAAAATTAAGGTCACTTAAAGAGCATTGATGTACCCGAAGAGGTACAAAATGTGTCTTCTTGATCATAGTACACCAGCAAGAAAGTGTATATTTATTATTATTATTATTGTTGTTGTTGTTGTTGTTGAATTTTTAGTTACTTATAATCAGGTTTGACTTGTATCTCTATCTAAACCTCCATAACTCAAAAACAATTAAGACTATAAATAATATTACTTTGACCCTGATTATAAATAATACACACTATATGGCTCATTTACTTCTCCTGCTGCGGTTCCTCTCGGCCTCCAGACCTGCCAGATCCACCCTGTTTCGAGCTTGTACACTTCCGCTACAGTGGATGATTCCACATAGATACCCTAAAGATTTGCGCTTCCCAAAAAAAAACAGTGCGTGATCTTCAATAAGCGAATAATCTCACCTGGATTATACAGATTTGTACCTAAGAACTGCTGCTGTAATCATAAAAACCTGTCCTGTTGCTCATCCCTGGATTCTTATTCACACTGTGCTCATAGTGAACATCCTTCACTTTCAACACACTGTCTTCACTCCTCTACACCTGTACATACTGTACATAATTTATAATCACACTATCAGCTGTCGCCCAGAAGAGGAGCGGGATCCATTTTGAGTCTGGTTCCTCTCGAGGTTTCTTCCTCATGTCGTCTCAGGGAGTTTTTCCTCTGCCATTGTTGTCTCTGGTTTACTCATTAGGAATCTAAATAGAAATATATACAGTATAAATCATATTCTTTCTAAAATACTGAAATTAAAGGACCATTTTCAGTGATGAAGTTTCCAGACTCAGGTGCCATGTCACAGATTTTTAAAAAAAGACTCTCTGCTGCCACCTGCCGGTCAGACATTTAATTTCACATTCAATTTTATAATTCTGTTAAAATATATAGATTTTTTAATTATTTTTTTTAAAAGAGAAAGTTTATGTGGAACACCTGAATAAATGTCTGATATAAAGACATGTTAGAATGTTTTTAACATGTTAATGCAAGTACTACTGTATAATATATGGACGAAATGCTTGCAAGTACTCATTCTGAATTATATATATATATATATATATATGTATATATATATTAAAATACCCCTGACACGTAATGTTATACAAAAAAAATAAAAAATAACAACTTATGTAAAACAGAAATGTTCAGTATTTTTTATTTTCTTATAACTATATATGAATATTTCATCCTTCCCTTCCAAAATAGCTTCATATTCACATATATCACTAGTTAGCCGGCTAGTTAGCTGCTAACAAAGTAACTCAAATTTCACAGGGACACATTTGAGCTTTCTGTATTTAAGTTTTGATTTGCTTTGATCGTCACTGTCTCACTGATTTATTTATT
>CM040999.1:2643492-2660103 GCA_022985145.1 Pangasius djambal
TTGGTTGTTGGGATAAATGCTGTTCAGTGATTGGTTATTGGGATAAATGCTGATCAGTGGTTGGTTGTTGGGATAAATACTGATCAGTGATTGGTTGTTGGGATAAATGCTGATCAATGATTGGTTGTTGGGATAAATGCTGATCAATGATTGGTTGTTGGGATAAATGCTGATCAGTGGTTGGTTGTTGGGATAAATGCTGTTCAGTGATTGGTTACTGGGATAAATGCTGATCAGTGGTTGGTTGTTGGGATAAATGCTGTTCAGTGATTGGTTACTGGGATAAATGCTGATCAATGATTGGTTGTTGGGATAAATGGTGATCGGTGGTTGATTGCTTGTGTGGGGTCGCACAAGCAAACCTCATTCAGGTTTTACACACTGGTGGTGAGTCGACCAAACCTGATTCCTGATTGCAAGCAATGATAGGAAGCCACACACACCATTACAAACTGATATTTTTTATTCATAACACTGAAAGAATATCACACTGAGGTAAGTTAAGTAATCCAACAATGTGGAGGTTTTTTTTTCCTGCAGTCTCACATCAAACAACAAAATCCTGTCCTCATCAGAATCACGGTTTTGCTAAGAGTCAGATTCATCACTTCTTTTCTTTCAAAACGTAGCGTTGTATCATTTTTTAAATCCATCACAGATCCAAAACTCCAAACTTGCAAACATTTTGACTCTCAGACAAAATAAATAATAAAAAAAAACACCCCCTGAAAATGAACATTCTTTTATGATGTGTTTTATTTTTCTTTGATGATTTGATGCATTCTGAGTGCTACCGTTCCTGCTGATGAGCCTTGGCACGATAGTTTATGAGTGGGAGGAGTCCTGTGGTCCACAGAGAAATGTCAGAGGTCAGAGGATGGTTTCCCTGCACACACTGATGAGGCTTTTGGGTCGTTGAGGGAGGTCGTGACCCGGGTCATCATTAGCATCCGTTTGGCCTGATACCCGAGGTTTATTACACCGGCGCAAGGACGGGGAACTCAGCGCCCCGCAGCTCTGTAGATGCAGATCATCGAGAGTGTGTTTTCTGAGGCTGCTTGTGATTGGCTGAGAGTGTGACATCACCTGCGACATCAAAGAGTTGAACAAATGACTCAAAGCAGAGGATCTCCAGTCGGTCCACTTTTTAGTTCCTGACCTAATCGAGGACTTTAGGTTGCTAGTGTTAGGAAATTTGAACAAAAACTTCTTCTGGTTGAAGGCCAAAGGTTGGACATAAGCATCTCTATCGCTCACTGGGTTTCTATTCAAACATTTTGCAAACATTTTTTTAAACAAATTTCCAAAAAGTTGGCAAAAGAAAATGAGAATGAATCTGTGTTTTCATCAACTACAGTCATGCTAAAATCTTAAAGATGAGATAAAAATGATTGCCCACAGCTGTGCACAGCTGTTTTTCGTCCGTGTACGCAAAGAAAAGCTTACACAGAGCGCTAAATTAGTAAGTGCTTTATCCTGGTCAGGGTTGTGGTTTGATGTTTTAATTAAATCAAGGAAAATGTTCATTTCTTCATCTGTCCAAACAGCACATGAGCTCCTCCGAAGCCCTGTTTGTATTTAGATATGTCTCATTTCATCACTTATTAAAACAAATTTCCATCATGCTTTTTCACTCTTATTAATACACCAAATTTTTCACATCAACTCAGTGTAATAACCTTTTTTTGTGATATTAAGTAATTTTTTCCAATTTTCATTCTTTTTTTTTTTTTTTTTTTTTTTTTTTTTTTTTTTTTTTTTTTTTTTTTTTTAAATTTGAGGCCAAATAAATTTTCAGTTAACTTCTGAACAACTAATCCAGACCGGACGGGAACTACAGTACGGGCCACGGAGAATATAACGCTGAAACCGAATTACTGTTTTAACTTTAAATAGTTAAAGAATGTTATAGCACAGCGTTGCTGAATTCTTGATTCTGATTGGTCAGAAGGTGTTGATGAATTTTCTGTAACAGCACTCTGACAGGTTTATAATAATGCACTCGTTCTAACAAGTTATCATTTCTGTAGTAACACCTTACACAGGGACTTGTATGGCAGACGCTCCACATAACCAGAATAAAAATGTGTGTAATCATTGATGTGGTGAAGTTTTCTGTGAAGATATGTTTATTTAACATTTCTGGAAGGAGTCTCCAGTGTCAGTGCTTTGAACCGGTCACAGGTAAAGCTGTAATCTATAACATGCGAACTCACTCGTTCCCATGACAAGCTGCACTGTTCTGTGATTACAGCAACTTGTTTCATGAACGTTCCACAACATTAAATGTAACTATAAGTGGATAAAAAGTATGATGCATCATTCTTTAATAATAAAAAAAAAAAAATTGGCAAATTGTATAAGAGAAAGGATGTGCTTTAATAGGAAAGAAATCAACCTCAGGGTGGTGACAGTAACTCCACTTCATGACACCAGCCCACTGTTGATTATTTTCTTGGAACAGCACACCCCCAAGTGTTTTATTGCTTTCTTTTATTCCTCACCTGATCAAGAATGCTGGCGCTGAACATGGCCTCCTCCATGTGCTTCTCATCCGATTTGATGACACACTTGATGCTGTTGACCACCTGCTGCACTTCAGGAGGCAGGCTGCAGCTGGAGTGCTCCAGGAATCGCGCCACCAGGATCTTAGTGTCTTTGTAGGTCTGGAGGTCGGCTAGCGAGTGAGGCCGCTCGCTAGAGGTGGGGTGCAGCGTGCGGCCTTTCAGACGGAACTCTGCTTTCCCACAATCCTTCTGCTTCTTCACTCCACGGCCATTGTGTTTGGCACACTGGGATGCCGTACCACCTGAAAGCTCCATGAATGCTGTGGGAATTAAATGTCAGCTGTAACTTTCATCGCATCTACGTAACATATAACAGCGCGACAAAACATCACTTTGAACAGGAAGTAAAATATATGAAGGTGTGAAAAGTCTGTGAATGTTATAATGCAGAAAGCAATAGGAAAATTAGGCTAGAAGTTAGTAGAAGAAATTCACTACATTACTGAAGATCGCTGTGCAATACAATCTGGTAGAAAAAAAATATTCTAGCTAAACATATTATCAGGATGTGATGACAAATGTCCGTCAAATTGATGATTCCACACCATTTTTAGCTCCGCCCACATGTCCCTGTGTCCTTGGTGATTTCTTACCTGCAGAACTACAGCCACAGCTCTCAGCTGTAAACAAAGAGATAATGCATTAATAAAGGAAAACATTTACACATAATCTAAACAGAGAGAAATGGCTGACATACGTCTATGCACAGAGTTACAGGAAATAGGGTCACTGGTGGACCGCACGATCCTCGCTAGCTTGCGGTACCGCCTGGCTCGGAGTGTGCGTGCTGAGGTAGAGGAGGGATGTGGCACCGAGGTGGAAGAAGGTGACCAGACGCTGAAGCATAACCGAGCGCCCCGCGGTCGCCCTGATGGAGATGGTAAAGCACCAGAGTCGGAGGCACAAGGCTGGATACCGGGTACTTCGGGTACCGGAGGAACAGGAAGTGTTAGCTTCAGATTGACTCTTGACTCAGTTGAAGTCTGGGTGGTTATGGAGCTCTCGTCCCTCTCAGGCACAACAACGTTCTCGAGGGAGCGGGTGATGGAGCCCTGCATGATCGAGGACTCGCTGTGGTCCAGGTTAGTGTGAGAGCGAGCGTGAGAGCGAGTGCTGTGCTCCGGGCTGGCGCAGCTGGTACAGAACGTCGTGTACGGAGATAAATCAGAGCCCTGGACCTCCAGAGAGCACAGGTCATCCGAGGAACAGCTCTGGTCAGGGACGTCTGCTGATTCAGACACCATCAGGGACGCGCTGTCCACTGACGCTGGGAGAATGATACAAAACAGGTGCCAGTATTAACAGTATTCATTTCCAAGAAATAGATATTACATGCATTTGGGTGTGTTTAAGTCATAAATGTACTGTAATAAATGGAGGCACAATTTAGGAAGAGTACACAGTTTTTTGAGAAGCAGCACACTTTGGATTAACTCCTTTATTAATTATGCAGGCAAAGCTCTTCTAAATAAAGACATATATAAAGACAATAAATTTGTAAACATATTGTAGCTCTGTATATTCAGAGACAATACACAGGGCTGCCAGGGCTGTGTGTGTGTGTTTTTTTATTTATTTTTTTTGGGCTAGTTATAGAACAAAAAAAATGCCTGCAAGACCTGGTTTTAAAGCAAATGATGGAAATTAAGTCAATTTCCTCAATAATAGGCTAGGGAACACACGGTATCTACAATGTCCAGAAGTATTTCTGTCATAAGATATATTGCAAAAATTAGGAGAGGGAAAAGGGGATTATGGAGTGGATAATGTCAATACCAGGCGATAATTAAACGGCATACTGCAGATACTGCAAATCAGAAATGTGTGTGCACTACAGACCTACAGTGACTGAGAAAAAGAAGACAAACGTGCATCCCTTTTCCAATGACCAAACCTTTTGGGCTCGTTTCAGGTCTTGGTAGCCCTGACTGGCTGGAAGTCTTTTTTTAAGATCTGGCAACCCTGTCTACACAGAGACTAGTTTTTTGAGGTGTTTAGTGTATATACTTCCATATTGTTCACTAAACTTATTACACCATCTGCTTTCAGAACCTTAGACATGTTAAAGAAGTGTCTCAGGACAAAACGTTTTGTGTTACTTTAAAGTTAATTGGGATTAATTCTCACCCTGAGTGCTGAGGCCGGTGGTTGTGTTCCTCTCACAGACGCTGGACTCGGTGGCCTGCTGCTCCAAACTGTTGGTGGCCTGCATCAAGCACACAAAGCAACATCTTTACATTAACATCATATCTATTAGAAGAACACCAATACCACAGTGAGGACCAAAAGTCTGAGTCGAAAAAGTCTGGGTTGAAAAAGTCTGGGTTGAAAAAGTCTGGGTTGTCTACCAAGAATGATTTGTATTTCATGAACAATCAGAGCCTAACATGAAACTACATACACAATCATAAACTTTAGAGGTACATCTTAGCTCATCAAGGTACAAAACTATTTAAATGTATCCTCAAAGATACTACAGATAGTCTTTAAGATCCAGTTGACATTCACGCTCTTTTAATTACAGGTACCAAAGGCAAACTTTAGTGATTAGCACCCTAATGACAAATGTTTGTACCTCAAAAAAAAAAAAAAAAATCTGAGAGTGTACTTGCCTGATATTTATTATTCAAGATTATTTAAAACTGAGAGAAATCCTTTATGTTATGCAGAATAAGAAAAGAAGTACTTTCCCAAGATCCAAATAATATCAATGGAAACTCACAGGTTAAAAAAAAAAAGTGGTTCTTAAGGTCCAATTATGTACATTAATGAATTAATGATGTTAAGGTACGAAATACGCATATTATGGTATGATTGCTGTGAAACCTGATCTCATGGGGAAGTGGAAATGAAGAATGGTGATGTGCTTGGATGTTTTTTTACCCCCAGTTTCTTACAAATGAGCAATCACTTTTTGTAAATTTTCATACAACTCAAGTCAGTGACACAATATCAATAAGACATGACCCTAAAGCTTCAGTCCAGTCCCATTTTTACTATATTTTTGAAATCCAAACTGTTGTAATGCCATATTTTAAATTAATTTGGCAGCCGTATAGGATCCTAACACACAATGTTAACTGTTATCGTGCATTAAAGATGACGTGAAATGTAAACTTGTACCCATCCATCTGCAATGTGTCACATCTGGGCAAGTGGGACTTTGATTTTATCCACTGGGATATGACTGACTTGTGGAAAAGTGGATGTTGTACAACACACACAGATTCTAGCTGCTAGCCTGCAGTCAGTTGTGAAGGACTGCTTAACTCCAGCAACACCACCGGCACTTGTGTTAAAGGTGGTGTGAACGTTTCTAACATATCGAACGTATCAAATCTGTTCATGTGCTGAATCCTCCTTCAGCCTTCCCGGCTTTTAGGATTACCTGGAGAACATGCTCCTATGTGGGAGGAGGAGAACCCGTAAGGACAACACCTCCTACTGAAAACGCTGACATCTGGCAACCCAGCAGTGTTTAAATTATACGGACAAAACTGCATCAACAGGGGGAGATGTTGCCTTTCATAACATTGTAATTTTTCAATTGAGACACACATTCACACACACTTCCTGATAGGAAAACATTTTGTTGTAGGGTTCTACATAGAACCTTTAAGAGAACCTTAAATGTTCTGTTGATACAGAGCTCCTGTTTAGTTTATAAATAGCTGACTTCTTCATGGCCTGTTTTTTTAGCACTGTGATCTTTTTCAGCTTCTGGGTGTTTTTTTTTTTTCAAACAGAAAATGACAAAAGCTTCACCGATCACTGCACAAGCACTTGAGTGTGTAATGACACATCAAGTCTGCAATGATACTGTGTCCCAAATGTTCTTTGTTTTTATCTCCCATGCAGAGTCGAGGACGCAAATCTCTTTGGTCCCGTCCTGAATCGTGCGTTTGCAGTCTTGCGGTTCTCGTTCCCGAGTACCTGTGAGGTCCACAAAACCGTACAGGCTCACATTTTTCATTTTGGGAACAAAATGGCGCTTGTGAGTTCTCTCTACGTGCCCTTTTGCTATTATTAGCTAGCACTGATCACAGCGATGGGTTTATTGACCGCAGAGAGAGAACCATGTCTGCTGCAACCACATCCAAAGCACTGATGAAGAAAACAACGCTGAAATAAAGTGCATGTCTTTACGAGTCATTAGCTGAACTTGTCATTAAGCAGGATTCGGGAAGGAGCTGATTTCTGTATTAGTGCAGCTTTCACATTAGCTATGTAGCTCCTGGTTTGGTGAATGAACTGACGTAAAATAAATCATTTAAATGAAAGATGGAAAATGACAACTTTCACCAGTCATCTGAGTGAATAAAGACACGTCGGGTTTGCGACAGCGTCGTGCCTGTTTTTTCCTCCCATATGAACCCTTGAGGACTCAAAGACTCAAACACTAACACACAGACCCACTTTGCAGAAGCCATTAAAGTGCCTTTTGCTTTGTGCTTTTTGCTTTTTAAGACTTTTTTCACACTAGGGGTTTCTTTCTACAGAAAAAAGCGTTGTCTGAAGCACCTTCTGTGCTGAGATGAAAAAAAAAAAAAGACAAAGACACTGTAACCATAACTCTAGTGGAGTTTAACTAGCAGGTATTGTTTTTATTAATAGTAATAATGATAAAGATTTGATTTATTTTTCAACATTTACTATTTATTTAGCTACACTGAAAAAAATAATTCATGAAACAACATATATGTAAGTTCACTGAAGTTACATATTTACGAACTTCATTTATTGTAGTAACACGGACATTACTGTATATCAGTATGTGACTGAGTTTTCTGTACTGATCTGGATTTGTCTCTGGAATTGTCTCAGATTTATTGGCATTTGTACTTGGACTTGTCTTGTTCTTGGGCGTTGCTCTTGCTAAATATCGTCTTAGTCTTGACTGAGAGTTTGTAAAAATAACGTCGGTGCTGTCTTTTCGTTTCGCATGCACAACGTTTAAGCAGAAGTAATTCCTTCTTGTAGAAAAAAGTCTAATCACTGGCACAATTCACGAAAGAAGCCGACTAGCTGAAGTATGTTTGGCCTCAAAACAGATTTGATGGTTGTCAGTTTTGATCTTGACTCGGTCTCGCTTTCATTTGGACTCGACCCCATTAGGACTTGCTCTTGACTCGATCTCGGCTAGTCTTGGACCTGAAAACAGCGGTCTTGACTACAGTCCTAATGTGACTGCGAGTTGTGCGTCACATTACATACCAGTGAAAATCCCAAAGTTACACCTATTCCTAGTTACACTGCAACATTTCTTTTAAGCTGCTCCTATCACTAACGAGACCTTTTATCTCCTGCTTGCCCCCTGAGCAGTGATCATATTGGTCAGGAGATAAAAATTACTTGACATCACAATTTCATTCAGCTCCATAACCAGGATGAAAATTTTAGTTTCTAGAGGTCTGCAGAAAATGTGTCCTAGTTAATATATCGCAATGTCGAATGTGTACTACGCCACGTGGTAATTATTAATCTCGCTTATTTTATTCTTCTATTCTTACATAAACTTCTCTGCCTCTTTAGATGTTCGTCTTTCATATTTCTTATAAATGACATAGTGAATTGACTTCATATTAAAGGAGTATATAGAATAAGAGGTCCTTTGCAAGAGTGCACCATTTATTGTGTCTACGTATTGAAATTTAGCTTTTTATCAGCCAAAATTGAAGACATATCACTATTTCTTTTCCTTGCATATTTTACAAACTTGTCACAGTTCCATATCGTCTGACTTCTTATTAAAGAACAGTAGAACATCATTGAGAAATCATGTATTTTAGCCAGTTATTGTAAATTATAAAACTGAGCTGTTTATTAGTTTGTATATTACAGTCTACTTACATAAAAAATACAAAACAGGCATTTTTTTCTTGGACAAGGATTCCAGGAAAAACACAGTAATTAATAAGGAATTGTGCATGAAAACGTTCCTAGTTTCTACATCTTCACTGAAACAGACGAGCAGCAGCTTGGTCACTGGTGGTTACCGTAAAACCCCGTAAATACGCACAAAAATAAAACCATGTGAAACCTCGGAGTCCTCAGCCATGATTTCATTAGAAACTAAACCTCGGATGCTATTGAATATCACAGTTGTAAATATTGTAAATAATGTTCAGAGTGGATTTTTCCTTTTCCTCCTTCAAGCAGAAGAGTGATGAAGGTGCTACAGTATTGATGGTGAAGTTAAACATGGCAGTTTACAGTGGAAGTGGGTTCATGGTGATATGAAACAGACGTAATTAGTCCACCACACTTCTATATCCTGCACCCGAGTGACAAACTTTGTTAAACAGGGAGCTGGGGATTCAAATTGGTCATAACATCATCCATAAATAACCCACTGCCAATTCTAAATCATATTTATATTTAGAACAGACAGCAGCGTGTAAATCAATATTCCTGTCTGGATTCTTAAAAAGACATCAGTAAAAAAAAAAGGAAAAGAACGTGGTGCTTGGATTGATTCTTGTGCCACGTTTAATCACCACCCACACAATGTTTCTTAGTGCTTTCGTTACTCGATACTGCATCCCCTGGGAGAAAATCAAACGAATTATTATCCAAAATTGGTGTCCTTTCTTCTTTTTATTAACGCCGTGGAATTCCTCCTGACTGCTTAGCTTCGGTGCCGCTCCAGCACAAATTATAACCCATTGCAAAAGCCACTCTGATTTATTTTTTTTTCCCTGCCATGAGTGCACGAGAAGAGCTCTTCAGTACGGCTTTGCACAGATGAATGAGTGTAATTGAAAAGGACTAAGGCTTTCGGAGGATTGTAAATCCCCAGGACAGCGGCCTCATAAACTATAACTATAAGAACACAGGAATGCCTGTGTGAACTAAAATGAAATAATAAAATAAATTTGCTGATCTATTGGCATTTCGACGGTTTGTGTCCATGGCCCTCGCACAAATGAAACTGTCTTCAGACTTTGTCATGTGCCATGACTCAAGACGTGAGCACGGCGCTGTCTAAGATTAGGTCTTTGGAGGTCAGCAGTGAATGAGGTCAACTGCAGAGGGAAATCTCCTAGTGTCCTTAATGATCGCCATTTATCACTACACTATCTCTTTCTCTTTCACACACATGTACACGGATAATTGAATCTTCTTCTCCTTCGAATCATTTCCTTACCTCTAGTCTTTTAGGATGAACTGCTTTCTGCACTGATTCTTTTCTTTTCTTTCTTTTTTTTTACTTTTTGGCTTTTCTCTTTTTCACAAGCGCAATTACATTCAATTCGAAGCAATTTTGTCCGTACTGTACCTCAAACACAGTTTATTCCCAAGTCTCACTCTTGCTTCACTGAATAATCTGACCTGGATGCTGAAGGTTTGTACAAATTAGTACGTTATGTTTACATTTACAGCATTTATTATTATTATATTGTAATATCTTTTTGCACTTTATTCCACACTAGAACCGTGTACTGGTCGGCGCTGCACTGTCCTTTACTGAGCCTATTGTCCTGTTTTAGTAATTATCGTACTGTCTTGCGCTGTTTCCACACGATTGCACACATCCACTTTATGTAGGTCTGTGTAGTCTTTAGTTAGTCCTGTGTAGTCTCATGTAGTAGCACCATGGTCCTGGAGGAACAATGCTTTGCTTCACTGTGTACTATACCAGCTGTAGATGGTTGAAATGACAATAAAAGCCACTTGACTTGACATGACCTGCTGTTGTAATCACAAAGGACTGTCCTGTTACTCATCCCAGGACTCTTATTCACAATCTGCTCATACTGAACATCTTTAACACACTCAGTACTGTTTTTCTTTACACGTCTACACCTATATATTATAATGATGTATAATCCCACTATCCGATGTCACCTAGACGAGGACGGGTTCCATTTTAAGCTTTCTTCCTCATGTCATCTCAGAGTTTTTCCTCATCAGTGTTGTGTGTGGTTTGTTCATTAAGGATCTAAATCTAGATCCGGATTTCTGTAAAGCTGCTTTGTGACAATGCTGACTACGAAAAGTGCTATACAAATTAAAATGTCATTGAACTGAACATTGACCAGTATGGAAACTGGAGATATTTTATCATGCTTCCCAAACTGACTGTAAATTACGTCAGAAACAAGACTAGTCCTTCTTGTTACTCATTTGAATGCCTGAAATACCCTTAAAATATACTTCAAACAGGAAGGAAGCCATTGAAGAAAACTATTTTAGGCATTTAACCTTGCTGTGACCTTGACCCTGTTTGGATCGATTCCAAAATCTAATCAACTTATCTGCTGGTCACAATGATCATTCCATATAAATCCTACAAACATTCAACATGTGCTTTACATATGCAAAGTTTAGTCCATTTGAATCAAAGCCTGGTGTCTTCCTGAAATTTAAAACTATTATGACACGCCACTTAATACAAATGTATTTATTTACAAAACCCTTATATCAGCATAATGAATGATGTTAATGATTTGAATGATTTGAATTAGTTCAAACTGAGTGATTTTTGGATTGATGCATCGATTTAAAAGATAACGAAATTGTAGTGAATTGATGCGACAAATGAACAAAGCATAATTCGGTTCCTGAGTAGCTGAAGGAGATGAAAGCTGCAGGTGAGTAAAGGTGTGTGTTACCTGGCTGGCGGGGGTCTGACCCACCACCGACTCGTACGGAGGAGGCAGCTCGGATGGATACACGATTCCTGGGCTGTTAATGGGAACACCGTATATGGCACTGAAGGGGGAGTGAGGGAAGTCTAGATGCAGACCTCTGATGGAGGAAAGGAAAGTTATTTCAATTTAATCTCCGCTAACACTAACAACAGACCTCACACTGAGACCACAGAGTATATTTAGAGTTTATAGTGATTCCACGATTTTAAAAATTCATGATATATCACATACAAGACGGTCATGTGACAGACACTAAAATCACGATTTTTGTTTAATATCGACAAATATCATTAATTTTAAAAACTTTTATTTCACAATACTACACATAATAAATTTATAATGATCATTTTTCAAAATGATTTAAAAAAATTTAGCTAAGCACAAAAAGATTTGTGTTTCAAAATAATAATAATAACAATTTTTTCCAAACATCAGCATTAAGATAAATCATTCCTGGTCCTGTGTCATGCCTCTGAGTGTTACAAAGCACTGACACTGGAGACTCCTTCCATACATGTAAAATAAACATCTCCTTATAGAAAACTTCACCATGTTAATGATAATATGTTTTTCTTTGTTATTTAAGAAACCTTTTTTTTTTTTTTAGATCTGTTTATAATTAGTCTTAGATTATGGGGATTGTTTATGTGAAAGTCCCTGTGATTTGCAGCTGGAAATACTGTCAGAGATGCTGTTATAGAAACCTAATCAACTCCTCCTGACCAATCAGAATTGAGAATTCAACAGACCTGTGGTATTAAAACTGGTAAAGCTTTTTAGATTATATTTCACAGATGTTACACTATTTAAAAAGTCAGCTTGATATTGTGAGAATTTGATCAAATTTAAACAAACGCAGACAGTGTGGTGGGATTTTTTCTCAACATAATTTTATACAAATTAATCCAGAGAATCGACGGAGGATTTACACTGAGATCCCAACACCCACCGCCTCAACACACACACACACACACACACACACACAGAGCTGTTACACAGTGTGGGCCGTCAGGGAAGTGCTTCACCTTAGGTTAATTACACCAGCTAGCTTTAATGAACACCATGGAGCATCAAATGCAGCCACGTTACAGCATTATGCTTTCTAAACCATGCCTTTGGAGAACACAGGGGTTTGGGTTTGGCAGAATTTACAGTTAACATTATATATAGTTTATTCTTTAACCCTTGTGTTGTCTTAGGGGTCAAAAATGACCTGCCACTATGTGAAGTGACTTGTGGCCAAGTACGGTGACCCATACTCAAGATTTGTGCTCTGCATTTAATCCATCCAAGTGCGCACACACACAGTAGTGAACACACACACAGTAGTGAACACACACCCGGAGCAGTGAGCAGCCTTTTTTGCTGCGGCGCCCGGGGAGCAGTTGGGCGTTCGGTGCCTTGCTCAAGGGTCTCACCTCAGTCGTGGTATTGAGGGTGGAGGAGAGCACTGGTCATTCACTCCCCCCACCTACAATCCCTGCCGGACCTGTGACTCGAACCCACGACCTTCAGGTTCACCTTCGGGTTACAAGTCCGACTCTCTAACCATTAGGCCTTTAATGCAGTCTTTCTGCACTGTGAAGAGGGAAATCCCAGACATTCACAAAGTTTCTGATCAATGACAGATTATTTCTTCACGAAAAATAGATTTGGGGTTTAAAATTCAATTAAGCCACTTTATTTTAAGAGGTTAGTGAAGGCAGGACAAAGGGAATAGACATAATGTTAAGACCACACATGGGTTAAGATCCGAATTTGAGCAAAGTTTCCAAAACGTCATCAAATGAAAATGTGAATTGTAATAAGTTATTTTTTTAGTTATTATTATTCTGAAAGGTAACAAGAAGATTTTTTTTTAAACAATTACCCCCTGCTGCATGTTTTCTTTATTAAATTCTGGGTTGGTTCTGGTTTAAGATCTCTTTATGTAGCGCCGGCCGTAATTCAAATCACAGGTTTATATTAACGCTCTCGTTCTAACACATTATCGTTTCTATAGTAACAGCTCATTCACAGGGACTTTTATGATGTACGCTCCACATAAACGTATTTAAAAAAACTTTGATTTGATGTATAGTTTTCTGTAAGGAGATGTTTATTTAACATTTAAGGAAGGAGTCTCCAGTGTCAGGGCTTTGCAACAGTCAGAGGTAAAGCTCTAACTTTAAGTTTTCCGACATCATCAGGACAGAAGATTTTATGTTTTGCTGTTTCTCGATAACTTAACAAGCTGTGGGTTTTTTTGTCTTATTAACTTCATGAGAGAGAAAAGAAAGAGAGGCTTGTGATGGAAAGACTGTTTAACGCTAGCGTGATGACTAACTTATTTTGTGGACGTGTTTAGAAGTTAAAAACATGACGTGTCATTAAAAAAACTGTGTTTAATAATCTATTAATAAATGTAACTGTTGGCAAAGCGCTGTGGGATAAAACACTTCAGGATGTGTGATGTTAGAGGAAAATAATCAGCTTTGAGGTGGTAATAGCCTGACACGATGTAAACGCCATCCCACTGTGCATCATATTCCACTAACAGCGTGCTACATCATGGATTATTCCTTACTTAGATTCCTCATGCTGATGTTTTTACTTTTCACCATGTGCATTTCAGAGAAAAAAATGATATTTGTTTAAGAGAAAGTTTGTAATCATTGTGTGTATAGTTTATTATACACAATACTTTCTGCACATTATGTTGAAGGGTGTCAATAATTCTAGGGTAGACTGTATAGTATGTGTGTGTGTGTGTGTGTGTGTGTGTGTGTGTGTGTGTGTGTGTGTGTGTGCGTGTGCGTGTGTGTGCATGTACCTCTGTCCCTCCAGCACGGGGGTGCAGGTGTACTCTGGAGGGTAGTACGGCGGAGGGGGAATGGGCGGGATGAACTCGTCGAAGTCCAGCGTCTGGTGAAAGATGGTGCCGTGAGGCGTCATGCAGTCAGCACTCAGAGCCCGCGCCCTGTGAGGCATGAACTGGAACCACACGGAAATACAGGAATTTTTACAGAAGAATTATGCATGACATCCTGTGGAAATACACCGTCAAGACAATGTCAGCTTTGAAGTTTAGCCACAAAAGCAGAGCAACAATTTTGGTGTCACTTTTATTTCAAAGTGTGGATTGAATCTTAAGGTACAAAGTAACTTTTGAAAATTACCAGACACTTAACGCCACAATGCAGGAACAGGAGTGGACAAACGTGCTGCCCAGTCCCAGGTTTTGGCTGAGTGGAAACCTAATGTGTATAGCTAATGTAATGTAATAAATAACATTTTAATAATAATAATAATAATAATAATAATAATAATGATAATAATAATACATTTTATTTATAGACAGCTTTTCAAGATACTCAAAGAAGCTTTACATAAATAAAAAAAATAGTCAGAGGACAACACAATAAAACCATAGATCATAATCACATAAAATCAAAAAAACAGCACAGTGAAACCAGTAGCAACAACATTAATCAGAGATTAAGACCGATCCTGAAAAGGTGAGTTTTGAGTAATGATGTGAACTTCGGTGCAACCTCGGATGTGTTTGGGAAAAGAGTTCCAAAGGGAGGGGGCAGTTATGGAAAATGCTCCATCACCCCAGGTCCGGTGCTTAGTTCTGAGTGGTACAGACAGGAATTTGGCATCAGAGGAACGGAGACTACGGGACGGAATGTGATATTAACGAGATTGTTAGCTAGTTATGTTTCTAATGTAGCACAACGGGCTTGTGTCATCCAATATTGCTCTCTTGGATTCAAATTCACGATCTCCCAACGATAGAGGAGCTCAAAAGCCCTTATACGTTTTGACGTTTGTTTGTAACAGTTGTCGTTAATGGGTTATGTAGGTGTAAAGTGTTACAATACGTTTATGCACACACAGGAGAGAAATCAGACTGTCCTGAGTTACACTTGTTTCTTCATGGTCTAAACCGTTGTTTTTGTGCAGTGAGCGTGTTTGGTGATTTCTTTGTATTGCCACCCTGCACCATGAGACGAGACTAATCCCCCTCCTGCTCCAGTGATCCGTACAGCAGCCACAAGCATGCTAATATCTCTCTCACACACATACACGCACACACACACACACACACACCACAGCCATTCATCTCATGCTGATGATTTACAGCAGTGGCCATAAACCCACACACCTTATTTATATGCAATATTAAAACTTTATATCCTCGTCAGTTTATTTCCTCACACATAAAAATAAGACTTAAGGACCTCTTAAAATTGGGGTCACTAGAGATCTGTGGCCCTCGACCATCTTTTATTCCTGCTTTCCATCCAGCAAGCGTCCTTCTGAGTCCTTTAGATTAGACCAAATCTTGATTTGGTTCCATTTTTTTTTTTTTTTCTTCAAATGAAGAGATCACGAGATTCAGCATGTCTGCAGGTTTCAGGAAGCTAGCTATTTAGCTTACTACTTAGTTAGTAAACAAACTATTTAGCACACAACCTATTTAACTGGCTAATTAGAAAGGGAATATGTATATTGCTCAAGAGAAGCAGACTTTATGCCATGTGCTTGCTGCTCAGATGTGTTCCTCTGCACGTGTCCTCTCTTGCTGCAAGTGGCCACTCACGGTGCACTTTCGAGTACTGGGAATTGATTTGACAGTGATTGCAATGCAGTGATGTCCCTTTTTTTTTTAATTAGCAAGATGTTAGAGATCTTCTCCCAGTCTGGGGTAGCCAGTACACTCTTCTTTGCATTCGAATGCCAGGGATGTGGCATCAGAGCTGGAGATGCTAAAAAAAACCCTCAACAAACTGATCAAGAAGGCCGGCTCAGTCTTGGGCTTCTCTCGGGACGGTTTTGAGGTGGTGGTGGAAAAGAGGTCACTCAGTAAACTCACAGCCATTCTGGACAGAAAACAGCAACCCGCCCATGACCTACTGGTCAAACAGCGGAGCTCCTTTAAGACTCATTCAGCTCCGCTGTACAAAGAAGCGCTACAGGAGGTCGTTTGTACCAACAGCGATCAGACTGTACAACTGTGCTGGGACACAATTCTGCACTGAGCCAGTCTTAGGATAAGCTCTTTAGACAAGCTCTTTGAACTTTACCACTATCCAATATTCATATCCATATGAACGGCCACTTCACTTCTATTAATTTTTCTCATATTCCCTCTGTACAATATTGTACCTCCCTGTTCATTTTATTGCTGTTGACAATGTTTACACTGCACTGCCACTTTAATTCCACTCAAGTCTTCTGCTTATATCTACAACATTTACACTCCACTGCCACATCACACCACACACTTACACTGTACAACTTTTTTTTATATACAGTTCTGTGCAAACGTCTTAGGCACATGCAAAGAAATGCTGTAGAGCAAAGATGCTTTCAAACATAAAGAAATTAAATGTTTCTACATT
>CM040999.1:2660203-2686848 GCA_022985145.1 Pangasius djambal
AAAAATATAGCGTGCCAAAGACTTTTGCACAGTACTGTAAATATTTAATTAGGGTTTGTTATGTTCATTAATTAGGTATACATCATTATTGGTATGTTCCCTTATTCATTTTTAATTTATTGATTTACTTTTTTCATTGTTGTATATATATACTGTATAGGTATATATTTATTTTATTTTGTTTTCTTTCTTTCTTTCTTTCTTTCTTTCTTGAGAGCAACAGTAACATGGCAAAGCCATTTCCCCCTGGGATTAATAAAGTTCTTTGAATCTTGAATTCATGTAGGTAGTGTGGCTAGCTACAGGTTAATATCGGATTTGTTTTTCTATCGGATTTATATTGGATTTGTTCCTGTTTCTAATGCTATGCAATATACTTTTTAGAGAAAAAACTACTTCTAAATTCTTCTAGCTAAATTACAACTAAATAAGAAGTGAAATGTAGACGCTCTTCCCCTAATCAGTCCTTCATTTTAACCCACCACCCCCTCTATGTTGTTTTTACAATGCGACGATACAGAGTGATATACTGCAACACGACACTGATTTGAGAAAACACAACGGTCAGTATTCACTTCTCAGCTGATTACTTCTTTGGTTACAAATAAAATGGTGTAAGCAAACCAACAGTTGTGTAAATCTGTGAGCGCGCCGTGCCATATGAGAGAAAGCAGTGCCATATGGGATTACTCGGAACGCTTGAATATGTGCTCATTGTAAATGATATGCTCTTGGACATGATTCATTCTAATGGCCCTGTGTTGTTTTTCCACTCAAATTTATTATAGCTGGCACATTTTATCCCTCTTAACTGCCCCCATCTATTCTCCATGATACAATGGGACAGGCTTAAGGGCAGGACTGTGACGCACACACACACACACTCACACACTTACCATCTGCAGTATATCAGTAGAGACCATCTGCATGCAGCACATGGCCGTGGCAAGAGCGCACACGATGGTGGAGATGACATTTAATGCACATACACTAAACAACAGCTCCTGCAGAGAGAGAGAGAGAGAGAGAGAGAGAGAGAGAGAGAGAGAGAGAGAGAGAGAGAAAGTAAGAGGTAATAATAAGACATCTGAAGAATGGCGTTGTGTCTGAAGTCAAAATGAAGAAAAGACAAAAGTGTTTTTTTGTCCAGGTTTCTGCTCACTAAAAACGCTTCTGATGGCTAACATTAGCCTCTTAGATACCAAGTTAAATTGTGTTAACTAGGAACTTTGTAAACTACCATAATGACTGGAATGAGTGTTTGTTGTTTTTTTAGTAGTGATGTTAAAGCAGAAAACTGACCAGAATGTTAGCAGGTATATAAGGCATTTATATAAGGTATATAAATTATAAACCTGTAGCTAAGTAATTAGTTAATGTTAGCCATCAGCTTTTTGGATATTTCCACCACAGCGCTGCTGGATTCTCAATCTGATTCGTCAGAAGGTGTTGATTAATTTCCTATAACAGCAGCTAGGACAAGAATGCAGGTGCAAATCCCAGATTTATATCAATGTGCTCGTTTAAATACGTGATTAGAATAAAAAAAAATGTTGTTATTTAACAAAGAAAAATGCATAAGCTTTGATATGTTTAAGTTTTCTGTGAGGAAACATTTATTTGAGATGTATGGAAGGAGTCTCCAGTGTGAGCGCTTTGTAACAGTCAGCGGTAAAGAGGTAACTTTAGGTTTTCTGACACAGGAAAGGAAAGTGTTGTGCTTTGAGGTTTGCCGATAACAAGCTACAGGTTTCGTCTTATTATAAAAAAAAAAACAGAGGCCGGTGAGGGAACGAGTGAAAAGAGGGAACGACTGTTTATAGCTGCTATATCCTTCCACAACATTAAATGTAACTATAAATGGATAAAAAGTCTGATGCATTGTTGTTTAATAAGTAAAAAAAATAGTAATTGTTGGCAAATTGCTGTGGTATAATAGGAATAAAACACTCCCGTGCTGTTACAGGGAAATGGTCGGCTTCAGGGTGGTCACAGTAACTCTGCTTCATCACACCGTTGATTATTTTCCAATAACAGCACACCTTCTGTGTTGTATTCCTTTCATAACTGGAATGGTCTGTTGCTTCTGAGACAAATTTTTGAAAAGTTTCACTCACAGGTTGTTAACTAATCGAGTTGCTTCTGCCACTGAGGCGAAGCTGCTTTCAGAGCTATGCTGTTTGGAGATTTTACACACGAGCGGCTTGATAGCTTAGAGGTTATGAGTCACTTGTTGAAACCTTTGGATAAAAAAACATGTCGGCCAAATGATTCGACGTTAATGTTATTTCCTGCTAAGGTGTGAATATGATGGACTTATTAAAGTCTACTCAACTCTTAATATATCTATCCAGTTTTGTTTACTAAATATTATATGTACAGGCCGTTTAGCTGTTTACTGCTTGGCTCATTCTCACACTCAGCTGAAAGGAGACATTTTCTGGTATTATACATAAGCTTAAGCTCTCCAGAGTTACAGTTACTGCAAGAAAATAAATAACCAGCAATCCTCCGACGCTGTATGACACGGACATGTCACTTTATAAAGATAAAATCACATAACAAACACATAAAGATCTTAAAAAGAGCAAGTTGTGATGTGCATGCTGTCTCTGAGTCATGCAAGCCCCAACAGCGGCCATTAGAGCGGCTTAACGTCACCTCACTTCCCATAAAGTACACAAAATATTGTGACATAATGCCACATATCACTGCTTTAGTCCTGTCAAAACAACAAGAGCCTTTAAATTCACAGCAGGGAATGTGTTTTATTTCAGCAGACACCAGCACTTGCACTTTGAGCTGCTGTGATAGAGCGAAGTGGACATTTAGCAGAGGTGGAGTACGGGCTATCAGTTTATTTATAGCGGATACAGAGGTCACAAAGAACAAACTCTCCTCTCTATTGCCTTTCACAAAGCATTTTCCTCATTTAATATAGACATATGGGTGACAAATTAAAGGGAAAAAAAACAACATAAAGTGTGTTAGTGAGGTCTCGGGCCACAGCGAGCCGCCAGAACAGCTTGAATGCACCTTGTTATGGCTGAACATTTGGAGAAAATTTGAGAAAAAAGAAGAAAAAAAAACGTCAAGCCAAAACAAAGACACTAGCATGACGTATTAGAAAATAATGTTTCGGGAAAAAAAAGTTCTGTATTGTTGATATTATTTTAAAAAAATATGTATATACAGTATACTTTATTCCTGATTTTTTTTTCTAGATGCTACAAAAAATGTGTTTTTTCCCCCCTCTATACTTATACCCTTGACAATTTTTTTTTTTGTTATTTATTGATTTTGTGGTATCCATTTTTTCCTTCATATTTTGGTTATATATGTAAATATATTTTTCATGTACACTTTTTCATATGCAGTTTTTTTCAAATCTTTATTTATCCTTTTTTCATATCTATAGTTTTTTATATTTTGGTATTTATTTTTTTCATATCCACTTTTAAATTTTTTTTATATCCATATTTTAAATATTTTTATTTTTTCATATCCACTTAAAAAATTAATATCCACTTTTATATATATATATATATAATTTTTTTTTTCTTCTCATATCCACCATTTTCATTTTTTTGGTTTTTCAATAGTCACAACATGGCAAGAACTTTTCTATTTGTATTTGTATTCTTTTATATCATTTAACCAAAGCCCTCTGTTCAGCAGTTTTTCACAAAAAAAAAAGCCTTTTAAAAAAATAATTTACAGCGAAGGAGGAGGAGTGGACAGGACAGTTAATGACAGGGTTGCCAGATTGGGCTAGTTTAACTCCACAGCCACTATGACCTTTTTTATAGCAAATAATCAGAATAAAATCTAATAAAATACAGGTAACGTGTGTACAGAATCATTTCTATTGTAAGATACTGGATATCACAATGATTGGTGAAGGGAAAGGGGGATTATGGATAATGTGGCTAATGGATGGATAGTTAATAATGTCCGTATAACAGAAATGCGTGTGCAACATGATCACCTCAGCTCATGTCCCACGCTCAGGCTGAGGAAAAAAAAATAAAGAATAGAGTGTCTCCCTTTTCTGATGTTGATTGTTTTGGGCTAGTTTCAAGTGTTTTGTGTGGATTTTGAGATTTTGCTATTCATGTTGTCCTGCTCCACCAAAATCTATGGCCGCGAGGAGAGATGGTATTACCACGTTTTCATTTCCGGTACCGATACTGAAACCCTGAGTATCAGCCTGACATTGTTTTCTTTAAAAACTAATACGCTTTAAAATGTTTTTTACATTTTTTTTAAAAAAACTGAAGCACTTCAGTTAACCAGTTTCACACAAACGTCACTTACGTTGTAAATATAATAAAGAATGAAGTATAAATATAATAAAATCAATCCTAAAAATAAACGAAATAAAAAAACAGTCAAGTCTCTCTATATATAAACATTTCTAGTTAAGTAAAATAAAGTTCTTTTCCAAATAAAATTCGGATCTTTGGCATTTATTACAGGATACAATACCCACCTATTGACCTAGTACTGATACTGAGTATCGGATCAGTGGCATCTCTAGTCACGAGCTGCTGCTGTACAGAGCGGATTACATGACTGGCCATATGACCGGCATGTGGGAAGCTCTGTGTGTGTGTGTGTGTGTGTGTGTGTGAGATACAATTCAAACTTGTGAGGTCAAACATGAGGCAAAGCTTCCAAAGTCACACTTGCAACAGATCTAGTTTTCTCACTAACTCACTGAATTAAACCTGTTAATCAGATCCTCATTTCAACAGCGGTAAGACTTGAGCTGTTATACGCAAAACAGAGGAAATGACTTTCTAAAAAACTGAAATATAAGCACATACATTGTATGGTACTGTTCTCCATGAAAGAAATTTGCCCTTCTCCACGTCTTCAATCTTAATTTATCCTTCTAGACTCACATGCTGTATGTGTATATGCTAAAACGTTATTACATTATACATCGAACCTTGATATAAAGAGCAGATATAGATGTGAGGTGCTCCGCTCTATTTGTTATGGAGAAATGTGTATGACTGAAAACTAGCCGAAATGTTGTGCTGTTATAGGAAACTAATCCATGACATGGTGATGTGATAAGGCGGAGTTACTGTTACCAGTAGCAGCACATCCTAAAGCGTTTTATTCCTCTTATACTACAGTGATTTACCAAATCAATCTAAAAATTACAGTCTATGATTTATTAATAAACGACATTTCATGCTTTTTAACTGTTTACAGTTACATTTAATGCTGAGGAACGTCCGGGAAGCAACTTCTCGCTTACATTAGAGCAGCTGTAAACAGTCGTTCCCTCACCAGCCTCCCTTTATTCTCTCTCCTGAAGGAAATAACACAAAAATATGAAGCTTCCCGAGAAACCGCAAAACGTAAACTCCTCTGGCTTGAAGATGTCAGAAAACTTACCTCTGACTGTTGCAAAGTGCTGACACTGGAGACTCCTTCCATAAATGTTATATATAACACTCAGTATAACTGCACTCTTGCTCGGGTGATATTGCTCATATATACTACATACATAGTTGGAAACTTTATTCTACATATTTTAGTTAAAAGCTCAAAAAAGGTTAACTCATAGCTGCTCAGTTTGAGCTAGTTAATTCCTCCTTCTGACCAATCAGCGCTGTGGTATTATAATAATAATAATAATAATAATAATAATAATAATCACCTTACATGAGTCTTATATGAATTATACACCATCACACACACTATGCACACTCGGAGTCCTGCTCTCCACTCCACCTGTATGATCTGAAGCGAGCCGTCTTCACAGCGAGCGTGGCTAAAGCGCTCAGACGCAGTGAAGTCAAAGCGAGAGCGAGCACTAATTATTGCTGCGTAACTAATGATCTCTGAGCTTCATCTGCATGTTATTATTTTGCAGAAATAAGCAGCGGTGGAAAACAGCAAGACGTTTCCAAAAAGACTGAAGCTCTTACGAGCAGCGTGTAATTTCCACTCCTCTAAGTAGGCCATGTGCTCGGTAAATGTCAAATTTAAAATCTAACGCTGTCGGAAAATAGAGAAATGCTCCGTGTGTGACGGAGCGCGTGCTTTTCTCTTCACACCCCTAATGCAACATCGTCACGTAAAAAGGGAAGCCAACGATATTAAACAGCAAATACTGTGTATGACGTACGAGTCAAGTCTTAAATATTTTATATCTGACTGAAATAATGACTTCAGTTACGGACAATTATCCAGAATTAGCGACTCTCTTTATCAAAATGAGCATCGTGCGATATTTTAAGCTTCTAAAATACAAAGTTTAAACGCTATCGTGTAGTTTTATGTTAGCAGCATTGATTTTATTTTCAAACTTTAAAAAAAAATAAAAAGCATTTTAATTCTGCAAAACACTGCTTTCAAATTGATCGGCATGATTTAAAATGTTTTTTTTTTTTTTTTAAGTTTTACAAATCTGCAAATCTGGAAATCTTAAATTTTACTCCAGACTTCTGAACTTTTTTAAAAAATAAATTTTAAAACGACATTTAAAAGAAAAGAAAGAAAGAATATACATATTTTTTCACTGACAATTTATATATTTGTGTTTATAAATATTCTTTAGGATCCTAAATGATTTCTTTAAAAAAAAAAAAAAAAATTATACAAAACACTACTTTTAAAATTATTGATATCGGTTAAGATTTTTTACTTCAGACTTTTGAATGATATTTTCTTCCTTTTAAAGACTTTTTCATTTGTGATTTGTACAAAGATTTTAGATATTTGGTCAAAAGCAAATACAGAGATTCTGGATCTTGACAGAAATTCAGAAATAGGTTGTTGGGGTTTTTTTTTCCCCCAAACACAATAAATGGCATATTTTTAAAAACATATTCTTTAGTATTCTAAACAATTTCTTTAAAATTTCAATTTTATTTCTGCTAAAAAAATTGCTTTGAAAATGATTGGCACCATAACATTTCACAAAAAGTTTCTCGAATCTGGAACAGAGATATTAGTCCAGACTTTTGAACCTTTTTTTAAAAAGACTTTTTCCGTGTCTGATTTGCACAAAGTTTTAGATATTTGGTCGAAAGTGAACACAGGCGTTCTGGATCTTTACTGCAATTTAAAAATATGTTTATTTTTTTTCTAAACGCAACAATTTGCGTATTTCTAAATGATTCTTTACTACTCTAAACAATTTCTTTACACATTGAGTTTTATTTCCGCAAACCACTGCTCTGAAAAAGATTTGCACCATAAAGTTTTAAAAAAGTTTTACAAATCTGGAACAGTTAAGATGTTGTTTTAAACGTTTTGGATCTTGAAAGCAATACATTTTTTGTGACAATTTGCATATATTTCAAAATATCATTTTGGACTGCTAATCATTTGACCACACATACATGTATTTAAAAATATTATTTATTTAAAGAGTTTTTATTAGAATTATTCGAGCATGAACAACAGTTTCTCTAACTGTTTAGTCGTGTGTGATATTATACAATCATTTTTGCCTATTCTCCTGAAAGGTGCCAATAATTAGGAAACTGACTGTTGGGTGCTTTCTACAAAAAGATGCAGGAAAAAAAATAAGTGTGCTTCTAGGTCAAGTGTATTCATTTCAGCCTGAGGGAACATACTGCATGCATTATTATATTCTCAACACACACACACACACACACACACACAAACACACACACACACACACAGGGCTCTCTAATTTCCCACTGCCATTTCCCATAATTCCTTTGTGCTTTCTCTCTCAGTGATATATCACAATCTATATACCACGTATTCCGGCGTGCTGAAGCTCGACTCCTGAGAGAGGGCTTCTCCTCGCCGTGTGATTGTTTCGGCGAGTGCAGACATCTGTCTCGCAGACATGCGTTTGTCTTGGCGTGCGCTTTTCCTCCGAGACGTCTGCACTCGCATACTGATGCGAAGAAGCCGTGTCGCTCTGCGCTAACTTTGCGGAAGGTTCTAATAGAGTGCACGTGCCCTCGAGTTCACCCCTGAGCCGCCCTGAGGGGGTCACGCAAGGCCGTTCTGCTACGACAGGAAAAATCACTCCTCCATAATTCCTCACGTACTGATGTCATATGGCCAAAGATGAAAAAAAAACTATTAATGAGAAACATTAATACTGTGTGAGTGCAGTTAGCTAGCTGTGTGTAAAACAGTTACATTTAGCCAGGCAATCAGATTCGCGTCGTAACAGTAAGTCAAGGTGACCGGGGTACTCTTAGAGGGGATGGTACACTCTTGGGGACGTGCTGTTAGAGGAAAATAATCAACAACGGAGTGGTGTGATGAGGCAGAGTTACTGTTACCACACTGAGGTCAATTATTTTCAGATCATCGTGAAGTGTTTTATTCCTCTTACACCACGGCAGTTTGTCAACATGAACATGATCTTTTATTTATTAAAAGAAGAACACCTCCTAATTTCTATCCGTTTAATGTTGTGGAACGTCCACAAATCAAGCTCCTGTACTCATGTACGTTACTGTCACTCTTTCACCAGGGTCTGTTTTTCAGATAATTCCAGACTTATTGACGCTCTTGATAAAAATGAGAGATAAGCAATATTCTGAGCTTAAACACACAAGGTTTAAACTCTATTGTGCAGTTTTATGTTAGCAGCATTCATTTGCTTTTCCTGGTCAAGAAAACAATGTCTAAAAAAATGACGCTTTGCATAAACAAAACAAACAGTTTTACAAATACGGAAATCCGGAGATCTTAAGAGATTTAACTCTTACACCACGGCAATTTGTTAACATGAACGATTTTTTTTATTTATTAAAAGAACAACACCTTGTAAAGTTGTCACTCCTTCACCAGCCTCTGTTTTTTTCTGTCGTATTGCTGGGAAACTGGAAATCGTTAACTTCTCTGACTGTCGCAAAGCGCTGACACTGGAGACTCCTTCCATAAATTTAAAAAAAAAAAACACCTCCTTAAAGTAAACCTCATCATGTCAACAATTTTCTTTGTTTAAAAAAATTAAAAAAGCACATTTTAAATCAGTTCTTTAGCCTTAGATTATGTGAAGTGGCTGTAAGATGTTATTTTGTGTTAAAAAAAAACAAATTCAAACTGATTCGTAATTCACAAAGCTACAAATACAAATCATTAGCTTAATCACTAACGTTTTTATATTTACTCTCAAAATTAAAGCCGTTCTTCTCATTTTCAAAATGTCAAAATGGAAAGCTCTTGTTCTTTTAAACTGAAAACTTAAACTAATTTTCTGTCCTGGTCACATGGGCATTTCTGTGAGCCCTAAAAGAGACATTAACATTAAAGCTAACTCATTTATTTAGCGTATTATTATTAACACAGGTCGCACGATGCACGATGCACGCACTCTTTGGTACCAAATACAGATGGGTGACAAATTAAAGAAAAAACCCCACAACATGTCACCTGATCATACATTTCACACTAACGCACAAGCATGCTGCACTTTCCACCACAATTTCCAACCCTATTTCCCGACATCTTTCCCCACAGATCCGATGCTGCAATCCATTTTCCGATCTATACGGAATGTTCCACTGCTTCTTCTCAGAAATGCACGGATGCCCAGAGCAAGGTCATATTTGTATGACTCGTCTCTAAATTTGACAAACATATAAAGAAAAGAAAATTGCATGAATGATTTCTGCACGATTAGTGATTAGAAATGAAGTATAAGCTCAAATAAGAGCAAATATTCTTGTTCATCTTTGCTTATAAAAGCTACACGTCACGGCGGTCTTATCGTTATCGTATCACAAAAGCTCCACACGGCTCCTGCTCCTGTTGTAACGCAGCTGGCTGACTGAAGCTCCTGCTTCACCTTGATCCAAATCAAGGTCAACTGGTCCTGCATTTTTGCTCAACTATTTATAACCCAAGTGTTTTATACCACAGCATGGCTGAATTCTCGAATCTGATTGGTCAGAAGCTGTGCATAATTTGTGTATAACAGCACGGCTTGGACAGTAGTTCCAGCTGGAACATGAATGATAGGTGTATATTAATGCACACATTCTAATACGGTATCGTTTCTATAGTAACAGCTCATACATACAGTAGGGGCTTGTATTATAGATGCTTTACATAATCTAAGACTAATGATAAATAGATAAAAACATGTTGTTGCTAAGTTTTTTGTTAAGAGACATTTATTTAAAATTTGTGGAATGGAAGGAGTCTCCAGTGTCAGCACTTTGTAAAGTTTCCCAGCATGGGAAATTCATCAGGACAAAATGGCAAGCTGTGTTTTTTGAGAGAGAGAGAGAGAGAGAGAGAGAGAGAGAGAGAACAGGAACTAACTTGTTTCATAAAAAGTATGATGTGTTGCTCTTTATTAAATTAAAAAAAAATGTATCATTGTCAACTTGCTGTGGTATAAGAGGAATAAAACACTTCTAACACTTTAACAGTGTTAAAGGAAAATAATCAACTTCGGGGTGGTAACAGTAACTGCTTCATCATAACACCTCATCGTGATTATTTTCCTAAAACAGCACACCCCCGACTGTTTTATTCCTTACTAAATACATCTTTTTAAAGGTTTTTTTTTTTACTCTGCAATCAAAAGGCTTTGTGTTGTCATAGATAATGTTTATTCATTTAATGGACTAGTTTTATGAAGCGAAACATTTTAGCCTTGTCAAATAATATTCATGAATCAAATTCAGCTGCATATGAAATAAAATATTCCCTGTCAGACGACTGAATCGGACTCGTCTAAATGTCCTTTTTTTGAGCTGATATTCTCCATGGTAGATTACTCTGCCTGCGTCGTTTATTTCAAATCGCTCATTTCGGGCGCGGAGCTCTTAAATCTCTCGCTCAGATGAAATTCTGAGTGGATAATAGGGATAATGGAGCTAAATAATTTCTTTCATGTAGCCATACATCAGGAAAACAGCTGTCTCTGACACACACACACACACACACACACACACACACACACACACACACACACACACACACATACGCTGCGGCTATCCATCACCTGCAAGTAATGTCAAAGAAAAACAAAAACAAAGAAACAACAGAGTCTTTGACACAAATAAAGCCGCTTGTGTAGCAGAATTTCATAGTTTTGCTGTTGTGTGTGAAGAACAAGGTGCCTCCGTTTGACCCAGATTATAAAAACACAACATGTGAACCCTGCAAGCGGGGGTTAATTGAGCTGAGCAAACGACTCCATTAATATGCCTCGCGATGCCCGAGTCTCTGAGGAGGAGACGGCGGTGAGAGGAAGAGCCCGAGGAAGAGATGGAACAAAGAAACATAACTTTTAAAAGAACAGAGCGGAAAAAATGGGGAATGACGGTGACAGACTGAAAGAGAGAAATAATGAGTGAGACAATGCTAATTTCTGTTGTAATGTAAAAAAAAAAAAAAGGAGTGAATCATCATCATTCTTTTTAAATGAATCAATTCACAAGCACAGATGAATCATTTCTTGTGTTTTACAAGCACATGTTCTTAGCAATTAGACAGAATTACAAATGATAAATTTCTTTTGTTACTTACGTAGAAATTCTTCAGGATGTGCTGTTACAGGAAAATGATCAACGACAGAGAGGTGTGATGAAGCGGAGATACTGTTACTACAGCGAAGTTGATTATTTTCCTGTAACACCGTGTCCCAAAGTGCTTAGTCCTCTTAGACCACAGCAGATTTACAACAATTGCAATTTTTATTTAATAAAGAATAAGAGTCATACTTTAAAAAAAAAAAAAAAATCAATTTATAGTTACATGTAATGTTGTGAAACATCCGTAAAACAAGTTAGTTCCTGTTCTCACTTACTTTATAGAAGCTCTAAGCAGTCGTTCCATCACTTTCTCTTAAAGCTAATAAAAATAAAACAAAAACGCAGCTTGTCATGTTAGAAAGAAACTCCTGAAAGTCCTGAAAACGTCAGAAAACCTAAAGTTACAGCTTTGCCTCTGACAGTTTCTTCGGAAACGATAATGTATTAGAACGAGAGCGTTAATATAAACCTGCACTGTTGTCATAGCCGCTGTTGTAGAAAATTCATCAGCACCTTCTGACCAATCAGAATTGAGAATTCAAAAGCGTTATAGGAACTTTAGATATAACAATGCATGGTTTTTGAATTGAGCTGTTTTTACGTATTTATTTGTAACCACATGAGTAGCGAAATGATTATTAATATGTAAAATGGGTTCTGTAAAGCTAGCTGTAAACATGCAGATGTCCTTAGTGTGCGATTTATCTCCTGTTTTCAGCTGGGTTAAAAAAAAAAAAAAAACAACTTATTTTGCACTGAACCCTGTAATTGCAGAGCGTGAAAAAAACCTGGAAAGAGGATGAAATAACAAAATAGATCATATATTTTATCTCGTGAACTGCCTTGTTATTATCTTATTATTATCCTGGGGCAAAACAACATACTTGTAGATAAATCCTCAAGTGTGAGACTGCATGTTCAAGGACAACTCAATGTCAGAGAGGACGTTTCTGGAAAGGAAACACAATTACGCAGATGCGGAGTTCTGTTCAATAAAAAATAATTACTACAATTCCCTAAAGTAGAATTAAGGAATTATTCATTTCTGGCCATCTTCATCATCAAGCCATCAAGCTGCCAAAATAAAAAGGGGCATAAACCATCATCCAACACAATCAACACAATCGTAATTATATTTTACACTAGTCTGCGTCCTGGCAGACTGGAACATGGTTTGTTTGGTGTGGATCCTAAAGAAACTTCCAGAAAAGCAAAACTAAAACTCGCCACACGTATAAGCAACCGTGCGACTGTCAGGTACAACACAGTGAGATGTGATGAAAAACTGGTCATAATTTGATACAATTCCACAGCCTTAGTTTAACGCTCTGCCAGTAGTGCAGCCGCAAATCACGCGTTTGTATTAATGCACTCGTTCTTATACGCTCTCGTTTCTGTAGTAACAGCTCATTCACAGGGACTTGTACCCCAGAGTTAAAAAAGCAATGCGAATGCTGATATGGTGAAACTTTCTGTACGGAGACGTTTACTTAACATTTATGGAAGGAGTCTCCAGTGTTTGTGCTTTATAACAATCAGAGGTAAAGCTGGAACTTTAACTTTTCCGACATCATCAGTACAGAGGAGTTTTCGCTTCCTGGTTTCGCCATAACACGACAAGCTGCGTTTTCTTTGCTGTATTAACTTCAAGGGAAAGTACGAGAATGACTTTTTATAGCTGTGATCAGGTATAGACTGACAAGAGGAACCAAACTGGTCAGCGGATGTTTCCCGGATAAAATGTACGTGTCATGTTTTTGAAAAAAGGGGAAGAAATGTTGGTAAATTGCTGTCATATGAGGAATAAAACACTTTAGGACGTGCTGTTGTAGGCAAATAATCAACTTCAGGGAGGCAAACGTACTCCGTTTCATCACATCATTGATTATTTTCCTCTAACGGCACGTCCTCAAGTGTTTGGAAAACTATCTGATCGAGACACTGGGACATCTGCTGCCAGTCGAGAATATCTGAGCATCATGTAACCAAGAAACACCAGGAACGTTTATTATTGAATGTTTAATGAAAATATCAGGATTTATACTGGTGTAGACGTTATTTAGTGACATCATCACCTGAGTTCATACGTTATATTAGACAGAAAATACTGAGAGCGTCTGAAGTGTGACTTTCGTGCCGAGTTAAAATGTTTCTGAGTTCATCTACCAAACCTATGAGTGTGGATGTCTCAAACCTGGTGTTTCTGTTCCTGGTGAAATCGGTTATCACCTGGAGGCAGAATTGGAAATGTGTTCGGTATGCACTCTGTATCACCTCCACTCCCGATCTGAAACCTGAGAGCAGCTCGAGCGGTTAATTGTGTTTGTGAAAACAGACATTCGAACAAACAAAGAAAATCGCTGCATAATTATCGTGTGCGGTGAAACGGAGACCACAGGATAATTAATTATCAAAAGAAAAGAAATCCAGTGGTACACAGCAGTGATTAGGGATTTGGAGAGGATTGTGATGTTTGAAACTGCAGGAACAAACAGCGCTTTTATTATTTTTAAAGTGGCTTTGCTAATATGATTAGCCCTTTAACCACATTCCCCTTTAACCACTTAAAAAAGGAAAGAAAAAAAAAGAACATCCGCTGATGGTTTGGAGTTTTGCATCTTCTTCTCTAGGGCTGAACTGTATAAGAGAATAATCAAGCAGAGTTCCTGTCACAACACTGAAGTGATTAGTTTCCTATAACAGCACGTCCCGAACTGTTTTAACCCTCTTATACCCCAGAAATGTGCCACTGATGACATTTTATCCATTTCTAGTTCCGTACAACCTTGTGGAATGGCTACGAAACAAGTTAGTTCCCGTTCTCACTTACGTCATAGCAGCGTAAGACATTTTTCACTTGCGTTACCGTTTCCTTTCCTTACAGAAAACTTCAGCAATATGTACACGAGATCATTAATATAAACCTGTGATCTGCAGCTGCACTACTTTTAGAGCTGCTGTTGGTGTATATAAAATTAATCAACACCTTCTGACCAATCAGAATTGAGAATTCAGCAGTGCTGTGGTATAAAGGTCTAACGCTGGTCTTGAGCATACGGATTGTATATAAAACCCCTGGCTGGAGGTTTGCTGTGTCTGCAGCTACAATAATCCCTTTTATAAGTGTCTATTCAGAGGACACAATGGAGGGAACACAGAGTCAGTGTGCCATTCACCGGCGCCGTCCTCCAATATCTGACCAGGTTTCTCTAATCCATTGTGTTATTGTACAGGAATGGACAGCGTTAGCTGGGCACCCTGAAAGGCATTTTCATCTTCCCTAAAATGTTCCCACTGGAATAATGAAATTTATGAAATGAGCAGACTGCTCAGCTGCGTTATTCATCAAGCATAATGACATTCGATAGTCTATCGTCCTTTCCAAAAGACACAAAAAACTCCCATTAAATGTCAGAATGTTTCCGGCTCACCCGTCTCGACTCACCTTTTTTCGACTCGACATTTAGACACATGAAAAGTGTTAAGTTAAAGTAAAAATCTTCTCATCATGTGTTATTTATACTGTGAAATACTGCACTCTCTTATTGTTTTCTTAATTAAAGTACATAAAATATTATTGAAGACGTAAACTAAAGCATTGTGTTTCGGTCCCGCAGACGTTATTACAGTGGAGTGTGGTGGAGTCAGGGCTTGGTTTGAGGGGAATTTGGTCAGAGAGAGAGAGAGAGAGAGAGAGAGAGAGAGAGAGAGAGAGAGATAGAGCCACGCACACGGAGCATAAGTTTGGAAATAGTTATTGAAGTTCAATGAGGCGAAAGCTACGAAATATTGAGACTGTTTTATTTGCAATTTTGGTGAAGTGGTTGAAAGCACGCTGAAACGCGCTGGCAAGAAAATAACAGGCAAAAAACGTAGCTCTGTAAGAAGTCAACTGTCTCCTGAGTCCTCCTTCTTATACACACACACACACACACACACACACACCAGGTTCTACACTGTGCTTCTGGATTAATATCATTTAGTATTATGACTGAAACACATGCATCACCTTCTTTATTTCTAAAAAATATACACTTGATATATATAGGATATACTGTTTATTATTTTAAAATTGTCACACGAGTAGCTAACTAACTAGATCATGTGTATTTTTATTGTATTTTTATTAGTATAGTATTACATAACCTAGTGTAATGCAATGTCACTTTCTGTATCAGTATTTGTATCTGTGTAGCGCTCCAAATATTCATATTTGTATCTGTATTCGGATTTGAACCCAAAGTGGGCGGTGCCTGAACTGGAAACTTAGATTATTATTATTATTATTATTATTATTATTATTGTTAAAAATAAAATATCAACCCTGTGCCCGTGGAACGTCTGGTCTTGACAGTTCCTCAACCTCATCTACATCACTTTTAGAGTTAAAGGACTCCCTGACTCCAAAACAGTTCGAGAACCCCTGGCTTAAAGCTCTACGTATCTGGATAGTAATTCTGATTGTCTAGATCGCCATTCGGGTCAAATTTGCTGGCACATTGCCACGTTTTTTCCACTTAGAGCAGACATTTTCCCAGTACTTCTGTATAAAGCTGATTTGAGGGTGGAGCTACATGAGAGCTCAGTTAGTGCTGTCAGCAGATAAACTCCACTGCTTTGGACCAGTCACGTCTAAAATTAGACGATGACACGACACCCGGACCCTCTGTCTTAAGCTGTCTAGCTAGCTATCCTAGCTAATGTGAGTGATATAAAATCGTTTTTGACTGTTGTTTTATTTAGATTTTGTTATATTTTGAGGTTTTGCTGCTGTTACATAAATTAATAATAAAAAAACATTGATACAAATCAAGACTTTGAGACTAAAAAGGCCAATTGCGTTGCAGTGTGAAAAATGCAAGATAGTTTACCAGCTAGAAACTAACTTTTTCGTAGCTATTACTGATATCAGGTTATTAGCGGTTGGTAATATCTAGACATCATTTTTAATGAAAACATTTATTTTATTTTAATGGCTTAAAATGGAAAATTTTAGGTTTAGCAGATATTTGCAGGTTAAAGCTATAAACCCTGGTGTTCATACTGTTGTATTTTATCTTGAGTCATATGTGCTGAGTCTCTATTCTCAAAATACTAAAAGAAATGGATCTGCTAATTATTGTGATGGCAGGTTAAAAGGCAAATCAATAAATTAGAAAAGAAAATCAGTAGATGAAATCAGTAAAAGAATCGCTGGACCAGCATGAGCTGAGCGAAGGTTCAGGCACTGAATGAGCAGGAAGTTAAGCTGTGAGGATAAGGGAGGTGAGAGCACTAGTCTTCCTCATGTTTTGTTCTGATTTTGGTTTCCCTCACCAGTTGACAATCCTCCAGAGAGTTGACGAGCTGAGCGTTCTGACAGGACAAGATGGCGCCCGCCAGGTTCAACATCACGCAGACTGCAGACAGCAACATGAAGAAGGTGATCTGTGGTGAGACAGAAAGAGAAAAAGAATGGACAGATTGTCAGTTACACGACCTATTAGGGTACAAACAAACAAAACAGGACGTGGAATAACGTCTCATTAGTTCTACATCTGTTACAGAAATACGTCTTTCAGTTTCTTCTGCGTCACGGCTCTAAGCATCGGGTGTTCTGGAGCTACTGCATCAGTCGAGAACTTAGACAAGTTCCTCTGTTCACTCAAGACAATATGGACCATCTAATTTTATTAATCACCAGTTTAGTGACATGAAACTAGGAAAGATCCAAGATCCAAGATTTCCGAGATTAAAAAGACTCTATGAGTTACTTACTAGTCTTACTTCCTTTTAATATATTAAGTAATTTTAATAAAAACTAACCCGATTTCATCAAAAAAAAAAAAAAAAGGTCTGAATTTGAGATGATTGCTTCAGCAATAATACTGAATCATACGGATGGTGACTCTCTTTATAACATATAAACAATTTCTAACAGATTTGCGCAATGTGGTTTAAACAAATTTAAAGATTTATAAGTGTTGAGAAAAAATGTCATGACTTTGACTTTCTAGTTTTGTTTACTTTTTAAGTTTAAATACTTGCATACTTTTAAGTGTGGATAATTTTTAATTGAAGTGTAATTTTTAGACTCTTTCATTTCTACCTGAGAACTTCAATACTGTTTTTTTTTTTTTTTTAACTTAACTACAAAACAGTGTATGAATCAGATTTTTGTTGAGGCGGATATTTAATTTAGATTTATTTGACTTATTTGATTAATTTTCTCTAACAGCAGCTCAGGCAATAGTTCCAGCTGTAAGAAAACTCACAGGTTTATATTAATGTGCTTGTTCTTATACTTTGTTGTTTCTATAGTAACAGCTCATTCACAAGGACTTGCACATGGATGCTTCTAAAAAAAAGAATTAACAAGTGTGTAATTAATGATATGGTGAAGTTTTCTGTACGTATGGAAGGAGTCTCCAGTGTCAGCGCTTTGTAACATTAGGAAAGTCTTCAGGACAGAGGAGTTTACACCCCGTGGTTTCTCAGTAACATGACAAGCAGAGGTTTTTTTGTCTTCAAGAAAGAGGGAACGACTGTTTGTAGCTGCTACAACGTAAGTGAGAACAGGAACTTGCTTCATGGATGTTCCAAAACATTACATGTAACTATAAATGGATAAAAGGTATGATGTTCTATTATTTGATTAATACAAAAAATTGAATCGTTGGCAAATGGCTCTTGTATAAGAGGAATAAAATATTTCAGGTTTTATTCCTTCATTCCTGTCTAAGTTGACAGGAAAAAACCCATTTTTTTTCCGCAGATGTGACGGAAGGAAGAAAAAAGGCTTCACTGATTGATTTAAAAAGTCAAAGGGGCACATGTGTCTGATCATCAAGCAACCAATAATGAATAAAGTAGACCATTCACTTTCATCACACAGTCTGAGACTTCGCTCCCATTACAGAAAGCAAACGAACAGGAAAATAGAGTAGAGGTTCGCCTTCTGGGCTTTTTCATCTCACTGCTCTTGACAAGCTTCCTCTCGAACAAGTAGACTAGAGTCTAAAACGAACTTGGTGACTTATGGCCGGCTCGAGAAACCAATCTCTCCCTAATTCCCTTTGCCACACCCGATCCATGAATGCCCCGGCGCAGGTGATAGATTTCTCCAGCGGAGAAGTCGCATCGTTCTAGTTCCTCATCTTGCTCTCGCCGTTAAAAACAATTCTCTTTATTTCACAACTGACAGTTCAGGGATATGATTTGTGTGAGGAGAAATACGGAGACCAGTGCAGCTTCTTTAAATCACACTTTTGTGCGTGAGATAGAAATGGGCTGTCGTGTGCAGCCTCGGGGAGATTACTGGGCTGTAGATCAGCGCTGGTCTTCAGGAATGGCGCTGAAATTTACTACTGCAGGCCTTCACCTGATGAGACATTAACCCTGTGACACGAGGGACGAGGGAGAGGCAGGGTGAAAGAGAGAAAGGTGTGGAAAATATGTAAGATAAGCTTTAGTGTGTTTCATACTGGAGCAAATTGGAAGATGGCGTGAGGTTGATCTGAGGATCCTCCAGGGGCTGAGCGAAATCACTGCATATGCAGCAAAGCAGTGTGTTCACAGCTACGTACACACACACACACACACACACACACACACACACACACACATGAATGTGACACGGAGCCACGATTTCAAAGTGACACGGCGACATGCAAGTTGAGATTTTCTCAACTTCATGCAAATTAGGTATGAAAAACTGTAAAACGACAAATCCCAACCCTCTCGCAACTTCAGTTCCTACCTGCAAATAGTGCAGTGATGGAAGAACGACCGATATTTCATTTTCTCTAGTCATATACAACCTCTTATTAAATGTATATAGAGACATTACGGAGAAAAATAACGCCTGGAAGGAGGTACTGGAAATTGTTGGTGTCTCTGGTGCATGTTTGTCACTAGTACAGTTAGCTTCTGCTTGTAATGTGCTAAGAGCTAATACGAAGCCTGGCATGTAACATGTAACTCGCAACTCAAACTTACACTCTTTTTCCACTTTAATAAAACAACAGAATTCATTATAAATATATTTTAAAAGTAAATAAATCATATAATGTAGTAAATTATGTGCTGTAAGCTGTACTTTTTGGTTACTACCCTTTCTCATCGGAACCAAAATCGCTGGAAGGATGGTACACGCCCACAAAAGACAAATTACAAGCGACATGAGCGACTTGTCACTCTTACTACTGTGAACGTGGAGATTCCTGACTTTTAAAGCTACAGGATAGCTGCAGAGACACATCCATAATCCCTAGGAAGAGCTTCCCATAGGGCTGGAAGAACACATCAAACTCCATTAGCTGTCATTCAGGTCATGTGCGAGGTTTTTCAATGAGGAGAAAATGATAAGAGGAGCTCATGGCTCATTGCTCAGCAGGTGAAATCCCCTTACAACTCCTCAACATACTAAACACATAAAACAAACTTCGCCGTCTGTATCATTCAGCATGACTGCCGAAGTAAAGGATCTTAATTTCTGACCGTCCTGATGCTAAATCTATCGTTCTTTCATCCAAAAAGAAAGCCGACTGTAAACTCTATTGATTTCTGTCATAATTAGGCTGCTGAAACTGTAGGCAGATGGACGGTTTTTTTCCTCTCATGGCAAAAAAAAAAAAGGAAACCATATCTTGGGGCAACTTTAACAGAACCTCAACCTCACTAGAACCGTTCTATAGAACCTCAGTAGAACAGTACTATCCAAGAGGAACCCAGGATGCGTTAGCAAGAGTAAAGGCGCAGGGATTTCATTTAATAAGTATAATGATTATATAAAATAAAAATGAAATCAAATTACAGACTCAGTTTTATTTCAGCCTACTTTTTGTTCCTCTAAAAACCTGTTAAAAATAAAAACTACATATATTTATATATATCTGAAGAATTGTTAAATGCCAAATTCTCACTGGGCCAGTTTACCTAATCTTGATTGAATAATAATAATAACTATTATTATTATTATTATTATTATTATTATTATTATTATTATTATTATTATTATGCTGACACCTTTTATATATTTAAAATGAGTTCTTTACTGTGGCAGGAAAAGGCCATCACAAATAAAATAGGTAAAATTAGCAAATAATAAAAATGCAATAAATAATAGCAGTGACAGAAAGAAAAAATATTATATATATATATATATATATATATATATATATATATATATATATATATATATATATATATATATCAAATTTAAAAGATTTTTAAAAAACCATAAGAATAGAATTCAAGTACAATAAATAAAATGTAATAATAATATATATTATAATCAGTGATTTTATATATATATATATATTTATTTATTTATTTATATGCAGCTCAAGCTGTTACGGAATAATAACGTATAAAAAGTGTAATGGCATCATTATGAGATTATGAAACTGTAACCAAAGCCCAGATGATGCCTAATTGTGTAATTTGACATAACTCAGAATGATGGATAGGTTTCCTCTCCGCATTAGCCACACTGCCTGGGTTAAATGTCGTTCGGAGCCCAAGCCCTGGCACACTAATTACCCGGCCTGTCTCCATGCTGCTGCTTCCTAATTACCATGTGGGATTCCATATCACTGTTTAACAGCGTCTCATTAATTACTGCCCCGGTGCCGCCGGCGTTCCAAGCACACAGAGAGATGGAGCCTTGGCACTCATCACTGGCGGGTGTGGGCGTGGGAGGGGCTCGAGAGCCAGTCGTAACCGCTTCGTGGGTTTCTGTGTGGCAGGAAGCTGGCTTTAGGTCTTGGCCTTGTACTGAGAGGGTAACTGGTGCTACATTTCACGTGAATTGTGACTGAGATTAGATTAGGGTTGATCAGACTCAGTTGGCTGCAGAGACATCCATCATGTACAGGAAAAGTGGTAGGAGAATACCCAGGTACACTGAAGTCTAATCTAGCTAGCGGATTGCAAAAAAAAGTCCAGTTTTGCTGAATAAGGAGTTGTCTCTATCCTACTTTTGGTAATAATTTTGCTTTGCATAACGTTATTTCTAGTGGATTCTTACATTAGCAGCTCTGACAGTAGCTCCGGCTGTAACAAAAATCACGTGTTTTTAAATGAATGTGGAAATGATAATGCATCAGAACGTACAGCATTCTCGTATAACGGACGGTATACATAATCTCAGACTAATAATAAACTGATGTAAAAAATGCTATTTAATATGTAATCCTTGTTATGGTGAAGCTTCCTGGTAGTAGATGTTTATTTAACATTTATGGAAGGAGTCTCTAGTGTCAGTGCGTTATAAAGGTCAGTAGGTTTTCCACCGTGTGAAAGTCTTCAGGACAGAGGCGTTTGCGCTTTAAGCTTCCTTGGTAACATGACAAGGTGTGTTTTTTTTTTTGTCTTAGTAACTTTAAGAAAGAAAGGATAGAGAAGCAGGTGAGGGAACGACTGTTTATATCTGCTATAACGTGAGTGAGAACAGGAAATAACTTGTTTCTCAGACTATCCATAATCCTGATGTGTCAATTGTTAATGGATTAGAAGTTGTAGTAGTCAGGTATTGCGTGTGGTATATGATGAATAAAACACTTCGGGCTGTGCTGTTATAGGTAAATAATCCACTTCAGGGTGGTAACAGCAACTCCACTTTATTTTCCTATAACAGCACGGCCCGGAGTGTGTTATTCCTTACATCACTGCTGCTAACATGTAGCTGAACTGAGCTGAACACTCTGTGTGTAACATTATCTAATGTCATAGCTTTTCTTCAGAGCCTGCTATATATGACCTGCTATACAACCTCCTGAGGTCCAAACTGATATATAACCACTCACTTGGCTGGATCTCACCAAGACCCTTAACATGATGGGAAAAAAATCCTGATTGGATCACTTTTGATAACCAAAACTTTAACGATGGAATGAGAGTAAGTAAAGAGGGAATAAAGAGCTCTTCTTCAATGTGGAACCCTACAACAGAGTCGAATGCTTTTAGGAACCCTGTGGAAATATCCAAATACCTCAAGAGATTTCATTTAACAAGAGGGAAGATTCTATAAAATAAACAATACAATATAGTGTATATAAATATATAAAAATAAAGAAGGAATAAAATGAAAGACATGTCAGTTTTTAGTTCCCAGACACCGTTAGGCTGGAATTTTGGAGTTTTTTTTTTTTTCTCAATGACCAGTGCACATTTTACATGCAATCCTATGCGATGTGGCCACTAGGTTTATTTTTTCAAAGTTCAACTTTTTGGAAAAGCAATAAGTGACGCCAAGCAACTACTTTACCTCCTGACCAATCAGATAGCAAGTTGGGGAATAAGTGAGAAAAACAAACACGGAGGACAACGTGGAGGTGAAAATGTAGTCTTGTTTTTGAGTTAATATTAGGAGATTTATGACCAAATATATTTCATTTCCAATACTCCCACCTTGCCATACAACTATGTGTATGTGTGTGCGTGTGTGTGAGTGTGAGTGTCAGTGTGTGAGTGTGTGCATGAGTGTGAGTGTGTGTGAGTGTGTGTGTGTGTGTGTGTGTGTGATGGGTTGTCGCACTCTAACTGTAGTTCTCTTGATTTTCTGCCTCCAAAGCTACAGCAAAGACAAACAACCTCCTCATCACCACCAATCTTTATTACCGTTCATAATAAATCTAATCTAGACAGCAGGCTAGGTTAGTTAATTAGCCGATACCAGGTAAGACTGGTAAGAGGGTGTTTAACGTTAAAGTGTGCACATTGTGTGAGCCTTTTTTCCTCTATCAGCACAAAGTGACCTCCAGCCAGCGATTTTTCTGTAAAAGAATAAAGTGTGAAAGCAGACTCTTTGAAAGCCTAGAAAGCCTTGAGGCACTTGCTGGATATTTTATTGAAATGCACACTTCAGTGTTTTTGTAGTGGTGTAACAGGCCTGCTGTGGCCTCCCCGTGTGTGTTAAATGTTACAGATCCGCTGCATTATTTAATGAGTATCCAGCAGTGAAACAGACTGACATGCAGCGTCTTTCCTCCGTCCAACATCTGAAATGCTGACCCTCTGATTTAATCTCGCTGTGCCGCTCTGTCAATGTCAATTCTGTCCATTATAATCAGCTAATTGCTAGTAAAAGGAGGTAATTGGTGTTTATCTTATGCAGTAGCTCCTCTTGTCTGGTCTATCCCCTCTTCATAAAACTGCAGAGTCTCATTTCTGCTCTTCAGCGATCTGCTCTAGGTTACTGTCTGATACAATATCTGATATAATATCTGATAAGCTGCACCTAAAGACGTCTCTGCCTCAACCTCAACGTCTCTCTCTCTCTTCTTTAAAGAGTTGAAAAAACTCCAACCTGCTGAAACTGTGATAATATAAATAAATAATGAGAATGAACAAATCACATTAGGGCATGTTGTTATAGGAAAATAATCAGTTACCACCCTGAAGTTGATTTTATTCCAACAGCAGCAAGTCCTAAAGTATTTTATTCCTCTTATACCACAGCGATTTCCCAGTGATTACAATTTGTAGCAATTAAAGAGCATTGCATTTTGAACCATTTACATTTAAATGTAATGTTGTGGAACGTCTGTGAAATACGTTATGAGTATAAACAGTCGTTCACTCACCAGTGTCTCTTGAAGTTATAAAGACAAAAGCGGAAAGACTGTCCTGTACTGGAGAGCATTACAGCGTAACAATACAGCTTTACTCCTGACTCCTGACACTGGAGACTCCTTCCATAAATGCTAAATAAATGTCTTTTCCTCACATGCACCAAAATATCGTATATTTGTACACTGTATATTTTAGGACTAAACTTTCTGATAGTAAATTGTGTTTAATTTCGGCTGATGTCTGCGTGTTTCACCAGAGATCCTTATCCAGCTCCTAACCTTCAGGACTCAATCCATCAATGTCAGGAGCATAAACATGAGTAATTAGATGCAGAAATTACACACACACACACACACACACACACAGAGTCCAGGCGCAATCTAACACAGGCCACTAATGACAGCGCTGACAGATCATCACTAATGGTGTCACGATACACACAATTTCGTTTTCGCTATAATTTTCCATTCTGAGGTCAATGTTTTTCGATGTGTTGAAAAAGTTGTGTATTATACAGGATGGCTTGGCTCTCAAATATTTGGTTAAACATTTAAATTTATCAAATTATTTAATATATATATTTTGTTTTTTGGTATTTTAGTGTGTATCTCCTTCTACCCAAGCCGTCTGGAGACTCGTTTTTTTTTTTTTCATGAAACACAAGAAGTCGTGTTTTTTGTCTTAGTAACTTGAAGCGAGTACATAACATGACCTTACTGAATAAAAAAAAGATTTGTTTTGTGGGCATTCCACAACATTAAATGTAACTATAAATGGATAAATAGTATGATGTAGTATTAATTAACAAATAAAAAAATGAAAAACTGTTAACAAATTTTTGTGCTATAAGAGGAATAAAACTTAAACTGCTGATTTAGGAAAATAATCAGCATCAGGGTGGTAGCATTAACTCGCTTCATCACCTCATCGTTGATTATTTTCCTATATCTGCATGTCAAAGTGTGTTTTATTTCTTGCGAGTCTTATGTATTCTGTATTTTGTATTCTGCATTATATTATGTATTTTGAAACCTCAGATGTTAATGATGTTAAAAAAACTCAACGATTCCTTTTATAATTGTGAATAATTTTGGTAAAATTCACCTGAACGGGATAAAGTGCTTACTGGGGAATAAATGAATGAAGCATGAGTGAAGGTGTATATATTAAAGTAACTGCATGTTGAAATGCACATTCTTAGTGTAATAAAATCTGGCCTTGAGTTCCAAATGAAAAGTTAAAATGAAAGTAAAAATTACTATTCCGTCTAAGCTGGTGTTTAACCTGATGATGCTCCCATGCAGAGAAAAATAAAACCTGCACACGATAACTGTGCAACATGTTCGACAATCACCCGTTAAATCTTTTTTAGCATAGAGTGTAATTGCGAGAGGTCTTTTCCCAGGCTAGAGCAGAGCAGCCATAATCTGTGTGTGTTCGTGTGTGTGTGTGTGTGTGTGTGTGTGTGTGTGTGTGTGTGTGTGAGGGGCTGTATAAACTTACTGACCCTTCATGAACGGATGCTCTCCCCCTGACCTTTGCCTCTTACGTGAAATGTAGTGAAAGGAAAGATAAATAAATGATCTTTAGCACTAGTTGTGAAAATAAATATTGTCTAATAAGAGTCGGGCCATGAAACGATGATGAATTCCGGTCGCACTTGGTCGAGCTTATGATGTAATTTGGCCTGAAATAAACTCGACAACACAATTAATTAAAGAGTAAAGGAGTCAGCGTCCCGGTGCTTTTTACACGCCTTCAGATAGTCGTGATGGATGTTACCCTGAAAAGCAAATTAAAAAATAATATTCAGTAATAACATCATTTATTTCTCAATTATTTCAATCAGGATAATATGTGGCTTGTGTGTGGCTTTTTTCGACGCTTTTTCAGTGTTTTTATTTTGTTTCCTGTTAGTGCAGCTGATCATTCCTCAAGCCTATTAAGCAAAAGGAAAAAAAAGTGAACTGTTGCGTGTTGCTCTTAAATATTGCTGTTTGAATATTTTATTTCAAATATAAATATTAAACATACATTATTATATTTTTAATATAAAATGTTATTAAATATTAAAAATATAACATGTTTAATATTTAGATTTCTCACTTTATCTCTCTTTATATAATATCTCGCTTTAAAATACAAAAAAACTCTTTAAAATATTCACAAAATTATTAATTAATAAAATGTATTTTATGAATATTATAAAGAAAGAGTTTGTAATGTTTTAAAGCGAGATTATGTAATCATCTATAGGGCTATAAAAATCAGGGAGTTATTAAAGTGTGAAGCAAGTAGAACAAGCATAAAATAAAAAATGTATTTTCCTTAATATTTTAATATTTAATTTTCTTTTATTTGATAATTTTAGCAATTTTATATTTTATATATATACACTGCCCTCCAAAAGTTTGGAAACGCCTGAACAAAATAGGGTTTTTGGGCAATATCAGCATAAATCCTCTTTAGTTAGTGACCATTTTGCATTGATAATAAGGGACAACACAAACTATGAAAACATATTTTATTAAATAAAACGTTTATGAACATAAACATGAACATAACATAGAAAAATACTCAAAT
>CM040999.1:2686948-2704448 GCA_022985145.1 Pangasius djambal
TGGGCAATCCTCCAGGAGGCTTGGAGTAATATATCAAGTCAATGTTTGAATAAACTGACTGCTCGGATGCCTAGTGTTGTCCCTTATTATCAATGCAAAATGGTCACTAACTAAAGAGGATTTATGCTGATATTGCCCAAAAACCCTATTTTGTTCAGGCGTTTCCAAACTTTTGGAGGGCAGTGTATATAATATTATTTATTTAATGTTTAGCATTTACTACCAATTTTTTAGTTTTTCTACAGATTTTTAACCAGACTGAAACTGACACCCAAACACACACACACACACACACACACACATACAGCTTATTCGACTTGCTGAACAACCTCTTACACCTCAGCTCTTCGGCTTAACCCGTGAGATATGCGCGGTCACACTTCAGCCATTCTCTGCATGTTAACACTGTTACACCGAGGTAAAAAGCTGACCCGAACTCTGACGCCTGTCCAAACAAACCCATTAAATGTTATTGTTAATACTCTTAGGGGTGAAAAAAATCAACCTCCAGCCTCGGAGGGTTTCACAGGCGATGGATTCATTAAGGCCAAAATCTCTCAGCTCTGTATCGCTTACACATCTATTTATTAGCGCTTAACTCCGGAGAGGGCTTCTATAAACACGCTGATATGACAGGGAGCAGCAGCTGGTTTTAATCATGAAAGAGCAGAAAGAAATTTCGGAACTGAGCAAAACTGTGGATTTAAGCGGCTCTAATTTTGCAGTGCATGCAACAGAAAATCAGAGAACAGTTGACAGTGACGTGAATAAAGCTGTATAATTAAACCGTAATATGTTTGTTTTCATGCACAAGAAATGGCTTAAAATGGCCTTGGAGCATCCCTATACATTTACCATCAAAATGCAGGCCACGATTTTCATTGTTATCCAAACTGGTTACGTAAGGAATAAAACATTAAGTGTGTGCTGTTACAGGAAAATAATCAACAACAGCATGAGGCAGATTTACTGTAACCACCCTGAAGTTGATTATTTTCCTACAACAGTATGTTCTGAATTTATTTATTTATTTGTTTGTTTGTCCTGAAGAAAAACGTAGCTACAGCTTAACCTTTGACACTGGAGACTCCTTCCATAAATGTTAAGTATACGTCACATCACAGACAACTTCACTGTATCAATGATACTTTTTTTCTGTTTATGTGAAGCGTCCCCTGTGAAACCTTTTCCATTTTGATCGGCAGCTGCACTACTATCAGAGCTGCTGTTACAGAAAATGAATCAACACCTACTGACCAATCAGAATAGAGAATTCAGCAGTGCTATAAAGTGCAATCATAACTACTTTGTTCATCAATAACATTAGCTAAGATAGCTAGCTGAGCGGGCAGGATCTGGAGCTAAACGTTCCTAGGTTCCTGTCATCCTCTAAGCTTAGACGTGATTGCAGTGACGTTCATGTAGCCATTTAAAAATCAGGTTTTTGAGTTCAGTTGTACTTTAAGCCTAGAATCATGACAATAAAAGTTAAAAAGGTGAGCAGCTGCAGCAAGGCAGAAAGGTATTTCAGCAGTACCAGATAATTAGACCATAATTAGAGACTGATGGTATAGAATGACCAAAACAGCCCAGTGATTAAAGCAGATTGAGGAGCACTAAAGCACAGCAGGGTCAGGAAGTGATTAACCTCCACTATTATAACAGTGAATCAGTTCCTGACCTCCCTCACCTAAAACAAGACCTCCAGCCAGAGAGGCAGTAATGAGCTTGAGGGAGACAACAGGCAGGTAGAGCTTGACAAAGTGAGAAAAAAGGTCTTTCGATAAAGGTGAGATGCGAAAAAGCGTGATATGATAGCGGACAACCATGCAACATACGTCTGGACTGAGACAAAATAATTCTCTAAACTCCTGAGCTGCTGTGAGTTCTGAGCTCCTCCTGACAATCCTATACACAAGTAGAGTTTTAACTGCGGAGAAAGAATTGTAGGAAGGAACACTGGTTAGGGGATAGAGATGGAAAACACCAAAAACGAAATATTTAAAAGATTACATCAAACCCGGCAACCTTTATACTTTTTTGCGTAAGAGCTCTGAAATGTATCATCGCTAGAACATACTCAGGAATACACCAGAAGAGCTCGTGCTCGACATTTTTTGCATGAGTTTTTGCGAACTCTCCAATATAAACCGACACTCTCTGTTCAGCCCCGCCCCCTTCCACCATTTCCTCAGTAATGTTTTGGCACGTGTTTGTGCTGCTTAAAAGATCCACTGATGCGAGAGACCTCACTTTCTGTGAAGTTAAACGGAGAACATTTTCAGTTCACCACAAAATGTTGACCTAAAAAAAAAAAAAAAAAAAAGATTAAATAGTCCTACAACAAAACGTTAAACGTGACATTTTACAAAATAATGCTGTTGCTAATGATTTTGGACAGTGATTAAAAATGCTGTTTGCTTTGCTCTCTGAAGTTCTTCCAAAACTGAGAAGCGGTCCTTGTAAGGAAAAAGTCTGGTATATGTTTTGGGTATTGTGTCTTCCTTCCCTAATCGTGTTTCTTCCCTAATCATTGTTTCTGTTCTTCCCCAGTTTTATCCAGGCCTGGGACCGGCACTGGGAGAGCACTGTCGTGTGCACCCCCATCAGTTCGGGTTGGAACCCGGGCCATGGCGGTGAGCGCGCTGTGGCCTAACCACTAGTCCCCCAGGGACCCAGGATTCAGCATGCCAGTACTTGTTGGAAATTCTGAGTTTTCTGAAATTACAGTTTGCGAGTGAGTGTGAGTGGAAACCCAGCTCGTGGAATAAAGCAGGCGTATTCAGATAGGATTATGTGGCACACTTTGGGTCCAATTCAATTCATTTATTCAATTATTTTCCTTCTGATTATCCTTGTGGGATTCACAGCTGCAGCAGGCCCAGATTTCTCTGGGGAGATCCCCAGACATTCCCAAGCCAAGTGGGAGATATAATCTCTCCAGCAGGTCCTGGTTCTTCTACGAGATCTCTATCCAGTGGGATGTCCAGTGGGGAGCCGACCAGCAGGCGTCCTTGTAGATGCCAAAAAAACCACATCAGCTGGCTCCACTGGATTTGCAGGAGCAGTGGCTCTAACCCAAGGCTCTCCCAGATTGTCATGATACACGCAACCTTATTGTTTCATTCACTACCCACACTACCCTCGTGACCACAAGTGAGGATAGGGATGTAGATTCACCGCTAAACAGAAAGCGCATAAGCAAATATTGATAATATTCTACAGAACAAATATTATCCAACTTTAAAAAAAAAAAAAAAAAAAAGTCTATTTTTTTATTGCAGTTACGCACTACTACAGTTTGAACCAGCTTAAACCCATGTTGACGAAAATGTGCCTCAGTTCTCACTCGCTCAATTTTCCCATCACTACAGTGTGCTATCAGTCTGTCTCTAGTGTTGAGCAAATGTTCAGCATTTCCATCTCAATGTCAAGATACAACTTCAGTTTCAGCTCTTTCCACAGGTTAACAAATACTTATTTACTTTAGCAGCCGGTAGTGTTAAAGCCGTTTGTTTACACTGCAGTGTGAGTGTGAGTGCGAGTGTGAGCATGACTGTGAGTGTGAAGACTCAGAAAGTCGCAACATAGCACATTTTCTGTCACGTTTCAGAGGGACCACAAAAATGTAGAATAAAGGTGCGGCTACTTTTTTGAATCTTGGTTATTTTTGTAATTCTCTGCAACAAAAAAGGTTTATTATGCTGTATTATAAAAAAATAATACAATCTGTAAGAACATGTCATTGACAAAGTAATGTCTAACTCAGATTTTCTGGCTAAGTAACCCTGGCATGCAGTTTCTAAGCTGGTTAAAATGCATAAAATTCGTACTATTTGAAGAGAGATTTGTCTTCCAAACATATGTCTATATGTCTAAATAGTCTTGCCAGATGACGTCTGTAGTAATCAAGTTCGATTCACAAGAGAGGTGGCGTGTCTTAAGGATATACGAATTGTCATCACACCAAAAATCCACTGCCTACCACGTACACCCCATATTTTTTTTAATAAAATCTTTATTAAAGCTGTTTGTTGTAGGGGCGTGGCTGTGAGGTCATTAGTAGGTCACATGAGCATAGCATGTATGAAGACCACACTGTATCTGTAAACCTCCAGAAGTGTCACTTCTTTGACAAGTCTTTTTGAACATGACACATGGGTGTGATGTCCATATACTTTAAGCCATATAGTGTATATTAATTGCACTTATTTCTACAGGAACTTTTATATTATGAAAAAGATGGTATAAACGTTTCAGAAGTTACTGGAAATTGCTGATGTGATGGATTCCGATGTGACTAAAATCCTACTGATACTCCAGTAATAATTAAATTACTGCACCTTGCTAGGAAAAACTAATCCAGTGCAAATATGGCGTGACACCTGTGTCAGCTAGTGAAGATCTCCAAGAAATCAAAGCCAAAAATAACCCCAGATGTGCTCTTATATTGTGAAGTGGATTCTGGTTTGTCTCTTGATACCTACATACTCTGCTCAAGAGACTCCCCCTCGTTAGCGTCAAGCTAGCAGGAAACTCTATCCTCTATCTCCTTTTTCTCCACAGAAGAAAAGTGACCCAACACACCAAGCTGGAGGAAATGGATGTGCTGTGAGATTTGTCATTGCGCTGTGCTTCGTCGCTGGGAGGGAGGTGATTTAACACACTTCATACTCCCCTGCTGTCACTAAACGCTTCACTTTACCAGTGCTTTAGGGAGAAACAGTCATATCACAGGAACCCAAAGTTCATATGAAATATAGTCAGAGAAATACAGAGCGCGAGGGAGCCGAAGGATCATGGCAGCTTGCTGTCACTCTTCTGGTCAGTGCTTGAGTGGTGATCTCACACTAACTAGCCCAGAGCTCTTCAATCTTAACCTCAATAGATCGGGGTGTAGCTGCAGGATTTCATTCCAATCAATCACAGACCACACCTGATAATATGATGAGTATTGGTTGTATCTCCTATCAGGCTGGAATGAATCCCTGCAGGCACTGATAAGATCAGTGACCCCTGAACAAGCCTATATATTGCTGGATTAACCCAGGATAAGCTTCTGCCCTGTGAGGAATACATATACCATACAGAAATCACACTTCATTATGAGAGTATAAGTTTAGAGATTATAAGTACTACAAGTGGTACAGAATATATAAATATGGTATATGTAGTGCATGATGTAAGGTTTACAAACCCTAACCCTACCCTGAGGCAAAAATGTTATACTCTAGGTCACTGGTGTCAGTCTCAAGGCCTGGGGGCCAAACACAGCCGGCTGCCATGTTTCATTTGTGTGAACTTGTAAAAATAATATTGAAAAGGCCCACAGTACATACTACTCAATGTTTTTTTTTGGTCTTGGCCAATTCCCACCCACCAGCCAGCTCTCCTCTATCTTACAATCGCTATAGTTAAGGCTAAATGTTCACATGCACCTAGGCGGAAGATATTCACTCTCAGTTTTGCACAACTCGACAGATTTCACGTTGCCATACATTTCTTTTGGAAAGTCAGTTAGCACATCTACTTTGTTCACATCAGAGGTAACTTTAAAACAACTGATTTCATTTCAGCTTGGATTTACTATGGGTCAGAATCCCAATGGGTCAAAAGTTTACACACACCAAGCTGACTGTTTCTTTACAGTCTGGAAGATTCCAGAAATTGATGTCATGTCTCTTAGAAACTGCTGACTGGCCAATTGTCATAACTAGGAGTTAATTAGAAAAGGCTGTAAAAGAGTTTAGCTTTAGAGACAGTGACCTTTTGAACTTGATACCATGGAAAACAAATCCAGGCAACTCAGCCAAGACCTCAGGAAAAAAAAAAAATTGTGGACCTCCACAAATCCAGTTCCTCCAAATGGAAACCAGTGAAGGCAACACGAGCATCTGTACACGCAATTGTACAAGTAATTGTAAATATAAAAACCTTGGGAACACATAGACAATACATCATTCAGGAAGGAGGCACACATTAACACCCAGGAATGAATGAACTTTGGTCTGATGTGGCTCGGGAGAATTTAAGTCACATAGTAGTAAAAAGTAGGAAGTAGGAAGTTGCGTTTCCGCTGGAGTCGGAAGTCATTTGCGAACTCGCCTTACTGTTTGTTGGCCGGAAAAAAAAAATTCAGCATGAAGATGCATTGATGAGTCATAGGCATAATATCTGTGAAAGTACTGTTTACATTAATTCTAAATAAAATATTAAGATGATTTATTCGTAGCAGCAGCAGCATAGTGGTGGTTATTGCCTCACAGCTGCAGAGTCCCGGGTTTGATCCTGAGCTCGGATTACTGTCTGTGTGGAGGTTCAGTGTGAAGTGTGTAAGTGTGTACGCATGGTCTCCTGCAATGGATTGGCATCTCCATCCAGGATGTATTCTTGCTACATGCCCAGTGTTTCTGAGATAGGTTCAGGACACATTCTAACCCTGATCAGTCTTAATGAATCCCATCTCGTATCATCATCATCATCATCATCATCATCATCATCATATCCGACAACTTTATCATATACTCTATATATCCATATTTTGCAGCTCTACAAAATCTACTACAGAGAGAACAGATTTTATCTTCGCTGCTCTTCTCTAAACACAGATCTACCACAATAACAATTGGATATTTTATAATATTACCTTCCAAATGGCTTAGGCAGCTCATCACAGGCCTCAGATAAGGCGCATAATTCATATTCTAATTAACAGGAGCCTGTGAGGGCAGCGTCGTGCTCATTAGGATTATCTCTAACCTGTGAGATGTCTCATACATCATCCTGTAGTCTCTCTCTCTCTCTTTCTCACACACACACACACACACACATACACACACACACACATACACACACACACACACGTATTCAAAGAGACAGATTCTCTCAAAAGGTTCAGAAGTCTGAATAGCAGCCAGGTTGGCAGACAAGAATCCACTACTTGTGATAAATCTGAGTGTGTGAGTAAGTGAGTAAGCACAGGCTCTGAACACCCACGCTCTGGGAAATGAAAGTACTGATGACTCTGTGCTCTGATCTTTCTCTCTGTCGGATAGATCAGAGGTGCTGCAATCACACTGCCAGGCACCTGGGGCTTCATGAATGAATGCTGTACACGCACAGGAAGGCTGCGTATGATGGTTCCGTTGCTCTCGTTGGGAAAGGGAGAGGTCTGCAGGTAATGAATTTAAAGACCAGATACCAAGTACAGATACAAGTAATTATCAGTTATCAGTTCACTTTAGCACTTGTAACAAGAAATCTCAGGCATATACATGAAATAAAGGTGATAATATTACAGCAAAATAGAAATATTAACAGCAGACCACAGTAATGTGAAATTCTCAACTGGTCAGAAGGTGTCGAGTAATTTTCTATAACTGCAGTCCTGATAGTCACAACTTGCACGGGGACTTGTTCAGCTGACGCTCCACATTAAAAACACGTGTATGGTGAAGGTTTCTGTAAGATGTTTATTTAACATTTGTGGAAGGAGTCTCCAGTGCCAGCGGCTTGTAACAGTCAGAAGAGTTTACGCTTTGTGGTTTCTTGGTAACATAACAAGCTGCGTTTTTTTTTTTTTGTCTTCAAAGAGAAAACAAGAGACGCATCTTGTTTCATGTACGTTCCACGATATTAAATATTACTATAAACAGATAAAATTTAAAATGTCGGTCTTGAATAAATAAAAAATTGAAATCGTTGGTAAATTGCTGAGGTATAAGAGGAATAACATGCAACAGGTTGTGCTGTTATAGGAAAATTCGAAGGTGGTTACAGTACCTTTGCTTAAGCACAGCGGCGTGGTTGATTAGTTTCCTAGAACAGCATGCAGGATGTGTTTTATCCCTTGCTACAACACTGACACATGGAGCTGAGAGAATCTTCTACATAAGCTCAAAAAGGAAACTGGACATTGCTGCTTCTTTATAGACATTAAAGTCATGAGCGGTGATTCTCTAAAATATACAAAAAATATATAAATATATATATATATATATAAACTGTATTGCAGTAGTGACTTTAGTGACTTTAACAGTGACTTTTAATCCCAGATTTTAAAAAACCTAAAGTGTAACTGAAATGAAACGAATAGGAAAAGTGGTTAAAGTGCGGTCAGAAGAGAGGAATGTAGTTCACCGAGATGTTTCAATAAAAGGTGGATGAAAAGCTTTACAATGTGAATTATTTGGTCAGGAGAATAATCTCTCATCTGTTTGTGGCATGAAATTGAACTTGGCAAAGCCAGAGCTTATAAAAGCAACACATTTTTACAGAAAGACATTTGAGTTTGAGTTGCTCAAGGTTTACAGCATGCTGCGCTGCTGTGTGGTCATAACGCTCTATAACCTTTTATAAGCACTATAATGAAAGCTCAGACAGCGACAGACTGGGAGATGGTGTACGCCTCAGGCCGTGACTGCTGGAGGTCAGGAAGAGGTCCAGGGTTTCGCTGTTGTTTCCAGCATGATGCTCACACTCCCTGACAGCTAATTACACACGTATGTTTACAGCAGTGCTGTCCAGAACACACACACACACACACACACACATTGCTACCACACTGGTTTATGGGACCCTCTCAGCTGGTGCTGACTCGTGAAGATGAACATTACAGATTTAAAGCCAAGTGAAAGATTACACCAGGGAGCAATCTTCTTTAAACAAAGACTATTGTAAAGGTGAAAGGTTGAGTCCCTGGAAGATGCCTGCCTCTTGCCTCGACTTTGTTTTTCCACAACCTGTTAAAACCTAAATCCTGAAAGTCTGGGAAACGTTTCCTGTTTCATGTGAAACTGGAACTGAGTTGCGCATCTCTTTTTTGTACACAAACACTAAGGGGGGGTTTGTTAAACTGCAAGAACATGGTCCGACTTTCTGAACTGTAACGTAGAAACAAAACTCTATAACAGTAAGAACTTTAATATGAAGTCAGTTCCCTGTGACAGTTCTAAAAAGAATTAGGCGAGGAAGTCTTTAATAAAGATATGTCTTCAATTTTGAGGCTGATTAAAAGACTAGTAAGTTTCAATATGACTTCATTTTGAATAACAATAGAGTAGAGCTCTTAATACTTCTTCTATTAATACAGTGTCAAGTCATGGCCAGAGATTACTTTTTTTAAGTAGGGATGTCAGAGTAGAATAGGAAAGTCCATATTCAGAGAGCTGACATACAGACAGGAACACGTGTCTCTCTTCATCTATCTTCATCTAAGCTATAAATGAAACACCTGAAGAATTTCTCAATATTTGTAATTGAAACAGTCAAAGTACCCAAACCTGAGGTACTCATAGATTTGTACATGGATATTTATACCTTCAGCGTTACAGTTCAGTGCTTGTTCAGGGCCTGTGGAAATGAGAGACTGTGAATCGTGAAGGACAAAAACACAGTGTCATTATTATCTTCTGTGTCCTTCGTCTGTCTGTAAAAACCCCAACAATTCTCTCCTTTCACGCTTTTCTAATTACAGAAAATGGCCGGCATTGTTTAGAGAATTCAAATATTCAGAATACATATGAAACAATAGATTGTGCTCCTGCGCATCTCTGACACTCTCCTTTATTAAAGTGAATCACTGTAAACTGTCAGAAACAATGCCATGAATACTTACAGAAGACTACAAAGGGGAATCTACGCCTCTGCTTAAGTAAATTCTTCAACAACAATAAGCAGTCATGGAAAGACAGTTGGTGCATGGGTACGATTTCACAAGTAGACTAGGACATGCGGTGATCGGTGGTCTTTAGACACGTGATGTGGAATGTTTCACAGATTTTCATATGTAGTGCATGTTTTTATTTTCACATGATTCATTAATTATACAGTAGTTTAAATTCTCAGATGTTATTTTCAGTTTCCATTTCCATTGCAATTCAATCCAGCTGTAATGTCAATGCCGGAATCGACTCCATTCCCCAAAACCTAACACACACGTTGTCATGCTCTAGCTCACCTGATTGCTGATCAAGCACCCCTGGACTCTATCACACACACACACTAAATATATATATATATATATATATATATATATATACACACACACACACACACACACACACATATTTTATATATATATATATATATATATATATATATATATATATATATATATATATATATATATATATATTTTTTTTTTTTTTTAACATAGTTAAACATATGGACATTTAATCTTCATTTTAACAATATTGGGAGATTCAAGTAATATAACTAAACAAATAAAACCAAAGAAAAGTCTTTTTAAAATGAAATTTAAAATGTAATTTTAAAAAATTCAATTTCTTGTGAGGAATAAGTAAGGACACCCCCACATTTATTTGTACTTAAAATGGCTAAAATTACAGGTGTATCACATCAGGTGCAAATTATTAAAACATCGTTACAGAGCATTTTGAAGGAGGCATGCCTTATTTAAACCTCAGACATTTAGTTTGGTTTGCTCTTAATTGAGAGTGTAGTGAGAGGTATCACTAAGGTTTCTAAGGCCTTCAGAAAGAAGATTGTTGATGCTTATGAGTCATTCCACTGTCCGGAAAATCATTTACAAGTGGAGAACATTTGAAACGACTGCCAACATGGCCAGGTCAGGCCGTCCAAGCAAATTCACCCCAAGAGCAGACCGCAAGATGCTTAAAAAACCTTAAAATATCATCACAGGACCTACAGCAAGCTCTTGCTACAGTCGATGTCAAAGTGCATGAATCTACTATCAGAAAGAGACTGCACAACTTTAATTATCACGGGAGGTGTGCAAGGAGGAAGCCTTTGCTATCTAAGAAAAACATGAGGGCAGGACTGAAGTTTGCCAAAGAACACATAGACAAAGGCCAAGACTTCTGGAATAATGTGCTTTGGACAGATGAGTCTAAAATTTGAATTATTTGGACACCATAACTGAGGGCATGTTTGGCGTAAACCAAATACAGAATTTCAGCAAAAGAACCTCATACCAACTGTGAAACATGGAGGTGGAAGTGTTATGGTTTGGAGATGCTTTGCGGCAGCAGGACCTGGCCAGCTCACCATCAAGGTGCTTGAGGAACATGTGAGACCATCTGTCAAAAAATTGAAGCTGAAGCAGAACTGGACCTTGCAACATGACAATGACCCAAAACATACCAGTAAATCCACCAAGGACTGGCTGAAAGGTAAAAAATGGAGAGTTCTGGAGTGGCCAAGTCAAAGCCCAGATCTAAATCCTACTGAGATCCTGTGGGGTGATTTGAAACGGACTGTGAATGCAAGAAACCCCTCAAACATCACACAGCTGAAAGATTTCTGCACTGAGGAGTGGGGAAACTTTCTTCCATCCTTTCTTCGATCCTGCCCTCATAACTCTGTCTGTTGATCGCCTGACCTCCTGCCTGTTTCTGACCATGACATTGTTTCCCAGTTTGTAATTGTTTGCCTGCCATTTTTAAAATAAAGCACTTCCTGCAGCCGCCTCTGACACATGGCAGAAAAATGCGGGGAGAAAAGAACCCAACTGAAATCTCTCCACTGTGCATAACAACACCAATACCCCAATGAAGGTGCAGCTAATAAGAAAAAACTAAGCATTAAAATTATTTCAAAATTGTGATTCTTGAAATTGTGCCTTTTTGAGCAATACAGTTTGGCAGTTCTGGTTCACTGTGACTCAGGAATTAGATGGGATTACATCTGCTCAAATAAATAAATAATTTCTCACCAATTTAAAAAAAACAACAACTTAATTTAGTCATACATCTCTCAAATCAGCCAATCATGACAGCCCAAATATTCATCTGTCCAATTTGTTTCTTTTTTCTCTCACTGCCGTCTGAATTTGATGAATTTCTGAGTAAATCAGCTCGCTGTGTTCCCAGAGCAGGTGCCAGTACGACCTTGCTGCTGTGATCAATACCCCAATCTGGTCGCTGCGTACCTGGATGGCAGCCGGATCAATAACAACACGCTCCACTTTATTTAAAACTGATCTCCCCACCCTCCACCTTTCATTAGCCCGAGCGTGTGTGTGTGTGTGTGTGTGTGTGTGTGTGTGTTAGGGGAAGCAGAAAAGCAGAAATCTGGTTTATTTTCAAGCAGGCACACAAGAAGACTGAGTCAGCCCAGATAATCTTCAATAAACTGGTAGAAAATAGTACAGAACAGGAGTCAAAAGGTCAAAGGGTCACAATACCACATATAGTACCACTATAATGTCTGATAAAAAGAATGACAAAAATAAATAAATTAATAAAACCCCTGGTTGTATGACATTCTGTGAAAGAAAAACCTCAACAGATGTAGGTCTTAGAAAATGAAATTTGGATTGAAAATTCTTCTTCCTGGTTTGCTTTAAACGCCATTTAATCATGAATTTAGGCTCTGGTGTACGACGGTCTCTGTGTTTTTAAAGCTACAGGATGTAATATCGTGGAATAGCGCCCTCTCTGGTAGAAAAATGCTTCTGCGAGGAAATATACTCCATAACGTGCACGTGCTGTGTCTATCTTGTATGTTGTATAAAAACTTTGCTGTGTACCTCATTTACTGAGTATCAAGTAAAAGAGCAAAACCTTATTTCTTTAATAAGAGATTACGTGAGATTACGCATGATGAGATTAGGCATGAGATTATGAGAGATCTGGGTGTCTTTGAGGCTGATTCGCGTTAGCTATCTGGCTCATTGAGAGGAGAAGTGAAAATATTTCTCTGTTAAGATGCCTGTGCCTCTGTGGGAAATCTGAAGGCGAATCTTTGGCTGTGCTACATTCAGGTGCAGTAACATAGGATGTACAAAACACCAAGGTTGTAGGGTTAACAAATCCCAGAAGCATTGTGATCTCTATCAAACGATGAAGGCCGAGACACTGGAGTATTTTTGTACATTAGGCAACTCTTATATAAACTTCCTTCGTATCTTCTCAGTGTTGTTGCAAACACAAAGCATGACATACGATACATACGTTACAGTCATTTTATTTAGATATTATTTTGGGTAAGACCGCTTATAGTTATTGCACCCAAGAATCATGGAACAACTGGAAGAAGCATCAGAAACTAGTGAAATGAATCTGGTTGTAAGATTTTAAGCTATTTATGAGGGAATTGTTTAAGTGTTATTTGTTCTGTCCTGTGTTGTAGTGCTGTTAATGCTGCCTTCTTGCTCGCTTGAAAATGAGATTTAATCTCAATACCCTGGTTAGATAAAAGCTAAACAAACAAACAAACAATTAAATAAATAAATATTCTGTGCGTTTGTAATTTCCTGCCAATTTGAACTTGACAGCTATGATTTCCTGTACGTAAATGTTACAGGATTTTCAGCGTGACTCACAGCAGCTCAGGAACATCACGCATTAGAGTCGATTCTTCTCCACTGACTCAGTAATGCTTTTGTTTTCATTTTCAACCAGAAATCTTACACACTGTAGCTTTAAGACCAATGTGCTATCAAGATTGTTTGGAAGAAGGCTAGCTAAAATAAAGCTACAGACAATTCACTAGCACTCAAGGGGTGCGTATGACTTCCTTGTGTTCCTAATTCTTCAATTCAGTTTTATTTGTATAGCGCTTTTAACAATGGACATTGTCACAAAGCAGCTTTACAGAAATAAATGGATTCAAAAAATATATTGTAAATATGTGAATTTATCCTAATGAGCAAGCCAGTGGCGACGGTGGTGAGGAAAAGCTCCCTGAGACAATATGAGTAAGAAACCTTGAGAAGAACCAGGCTCAAAAGGGAACCCATCCTCATCTGGATGCAACGGATAGATATATATATATATAAATAAATCCCTTCTATTATTGTGTACTATATGGGCAAATAGTGCAATTGTGCAACCAATAAATTCATTACAGTTTTCGCAAGAAGTCCGGTTGGTTAAAATCTATCCACTGTCCACTGATGGAGTCCTGAGTACGAAGCTGCTCGTGGCAACCGCAGCCCCAAAGCCACCACAGCAATCGCAGTCCCAAGCCATTACAGTACAGCTCCCCATATGAGATCCCCAAACCATCTCCACAGCCCCCAGGTGGCACCATCCCCAGCAAACCAAATGGTTCTTCAGGTTGTCCATATGGGGCCCCAGCAGCAGCGAGCGAACTCAACCGATGAGAACTCCAACCAGAAGTAGGGCATCCTAATTCCCAGTTCTTCCTAATGTTCATATATTTAAATAAAAAAATCTGAACACACTGATAGTTAGAGCATTCGATTTTTACCGCATTAAATGTTTGAGTACTATATAGAACAGCTAAATATATCAAAATATAAACTGTGATCCAAAGTGTTAATGTCTCAGTGCTTCTTGTTTTTCTGACATTTCTTGTGATAAACTCAGAGACTCTCAGTTCATGCTGTCATTGTCACGGACGCCACAATCCCACTGATAAAGAAAGAAGTTCTGCAGAAAGGTCACGGCCTGTCAGGGATACGGAAAGGCATGTCAGGCATCTGCGTAATGTACACAGTGATATTATACCACAGGCTTTTCCAAAAATCAACGTTTTCTATTACATTAATATTTGGGATCATTTATAACCTATAGACCTGTATACTGTAGATTTTTTTTTTGTCATTTTTAAAATACTGTGTTTATAATCTGTAAAACTAGCATCTGTCATTAGGTAGGAGGCTGAGACAGATGCAGTTGAGGCTGATCTTTAATGAAACACCAGGCAAACAAATCCAAGGTGTAAGGTAAGATCAGGGTCAAAAACACAGCCTATGTCAGGTGAGACACAAACAGGATAACCAGGGCTTAGGCAAAACACAAAGGCCAAAAAGTCTAGCAAAAGTCACAAAAACAGTAATTCAAGGTTTGGTAAAGTCAGATGAATACACACACCGAGCGTTTACTTCGCAGTGATAGTGAGTGTAAAAGTCCAATGTATAGTGCCTGTAATGATTAGTAACAGGAGTGCACGGTTCAAAGTCAGGTGACTGTGAGCGTGCTAAGGTGCGTGTGTCTTGGGATGTGTAGTCCGTAGCGCCTATGTCTGTAGGCCGCGGTGTGTTCTGGGGAGCTGAGTTCACTGACTGTGATGTCCTGACATCATCTGTAAAACTAGCATCTGTAAAACTAGCATCTGTAAAACTAGACGCTAAAACTACTCTATTTATTCAGTATTTTATCCTCATATGGTTAATTTAAAAAGAAAAACTTCTTTCCATGTTTTTTGTCATCAGAAGTTCTGATAAAAAGCATATTCTAAATTATTTTAACAAAGCAAAGTGCAATACATTTACACTGGAGGTAAAGCTACACAATGCTAGGTAATGTTAACGAATGTTTGCTAGCTGCTCAGATCATTCTTTTTTCTTTCTTTGTTTTCATTTGTGTTTCTGTGGAGTTCAGGACTGTGGGCCACTGATTCTGTTCGTGCTGTATGGAAAAAAATAAGACACTTTTTCATACTTTCCTTCAATAAATTTCTCATTAAATGTATAATTTTTATATCTTACACATGCATACTCAATTTCTATAAAGATTACCGTAATTATTCATTGTTAATAATGATTTATGTTGTAATAAATAGCGAATGTTTTATAATTTATTTAGTGATTAATTTAATTTGATATTGTAATTCTAAGTAAAATGTTATATATCTTAAATTGTATTTTATATCTGAAATATGCTTAAATGTAAAAATAATTTTTTTATATTTACATTTTTTCCCTAGAAAAATGTATACAGTATAATATTTTACAGTATAAATATACCTTTTGACTACAGTAGATACCTAAAAAAAACATTTTTATAGAATAAGAAAACAAAATTCACCATAGAAAATATATCACATTTTAAATATGTTTCATTCTTTTGTAACATAATTTTTTGCTCATATTTGAAGTTTTAACACAAACAAAAGCCCCTGCAGCTAGTCTCACCCTTTTATAGATTTTCTGAAAATTAATTGTTTATACTGAATTGATTTTTTTCCCTCTGTTATGCAGAAGTGATGACGGAAACCTTGAACGAAGCGTTTATCGTGAGGACGGATCTAGAGGTCGCATGCACCTGCTGTTCTCAACGCTCCATTAGCCTTCTAGAGATTTTGTTTTGCTTGCTGTGCTTGTGCACAATGTTTCCTGATAACACCACACTAACTCGGCAGCTGTAATCACCAGGATACACACACACACACACACACACCCCTCAGTGGTCAGCATCCTGTTTAATCACCTCCATCTAGGCCAGATTAGTGCTACTGCAATCAGGAGGTGAAAGATAAAGGAACAGTCGGTGGACCTCCTCGATGCACCCACCCACACACACACACACACACACACACACACACACACTGTACACTCGCAATGTTTCTAGCATACCTCTTCCATTAGAAAAAAAAAAAAACATATTTGAGAGCAAATGTAGCCTGTGTTTCCATCAGTAGTGTCATCAGTACATCACTCTCATTCATTTTGTCATCCTCCATCCTTTATCTCTCCGTCATGAGCAGCCAGTTTACCCACAATCCTCCACGTAGTCACTGTGGAGTTAAAAATAATTCCGCAAAAATCTTTACTAGAGCTGGTGTAGTTTCTCACTCTTTGTAAAAATCATTTTCTGGTATAAAAAAATTTTAAAATGTAAGATTTCAGATCTTCAGGTTTCAGAGTTGTTCTGATTTATTTTCACACAGTAATGTTTTTGCTATTTATCACAATCTTACATTCCTTCGATATCGATTCTATATTAATTATTTAAATTCTTTACACCACAGCACTGTTGAATTCTCAGAGGTGTTGATTAATTTTCTGTAACAGCCGCTCTGACAGTAGCTCCAGCTGTAACTTAAATCACTGGTTTATATAAATATTAATGTGCTCATTTTAATATGTTATCGTTTTTATAGTAACAGCTCTTACACTTAAGGAGAATTTTGTGCTTCATAGTGTCAAAATGACAAGCTGCGTTTTTTTTTTGTCTTATTAACGTGAAGACAGAGAAAAGAGAGGCTGGTGAGGGATAACGTAAGTGAGAACAGGAACTAACTTGTTGCGTGGATGTTCCACATCATCATATAGAAGTAAAAACTGATAAAAAATAGTGCAACGTGTCATTCTTTAATAAGTAAAAAAGTGTAATCGTTGGCAAATAACACACTTATTGACATGCTGTTATAGTGTTATAGGAAAGGAGTCAACTTCTTGGTGGTAACAGTAACTGCACTTGGCATCTGTTGGTATCACAACACCACGGCGTGGATTATTTTCCCCTAACAGCATGGCCTGGTGTGTGTTATTCCTTACTATAAAGATATCTTCAGAAACTGAAAATGAGGTCTAAATATTCCATTACATTTTGTTTGGACATGAAAGCGTTCAAATCTCGAAACAGCAAAAGGAAAATCTTTAAATCAGGACTTCAGGATGTTTTGCAGGTCCATAACCAGCAACATATTTATACAGTGACTACAATCAACCAATCATGTTTTGATTTCCAGTGCATGTGACCAGGAGAAAAAAACTAAACTCACTCACTCACTACTTATCACCTGGCAAAGATTTACACTATTACAT
>CM040999.1:2706948-2710458 GCA_022985145.1 Pangasius djambal
CTCCTACACTAGGTGTTAGCGGTGGAAAAGCCAATCAGGGTGTGTTCGGTCTCGCAGCTTGGATGTAAACAACAGCTTGTGAGTTGGAAAATAACTTCCACCTGTCTGTGTGACTGTTCCTCAGAACAACACTCTCAGACAAGAGCAGAACACAAACACCAACTGATGTGTTACTGGAAAATGTAAAGCTGCGTGTGTGTGTGTGTGTGTGTGTGTGAGAGAGAGAGAGAGAGAGAGAGAGAGAGAGAAAAGAGAGAGAGAGCAAAGAATCAGACAGTAATACTTACTGAATAACAAGGTCAGCATCATCTAACATAACATAAACACACACACACACACTAAATAAGAAGACACAGATTCTATAAAACCCTCAATCTAAAAAAAACCACACAAGTGCATATGTCCTCATGTGAACAAATCTAGCCTGTGTTTCTATCAGTACATCACTCTGATCTGTTTTTCATCCACCATCCTTCATCCCTCCATCCTGAGTGACCCGTCTTGAGGCCGTGGTGGTTAAAAAAACAGCAGTAGCATACTCCTGTGCTGAGATCTGCACTGCGAGCTAAAAACACTAATTACCTCCTTTTATAGCAATTAGCTGAATATAAGAGACACACGGGTCAGCTGCCGAGAGCGGTACAGGGAGATTAATTCAGTCAGAGCTCAGGATCAGCGTTTCAGACTTCTGTAGGACGGAGGAAAGACGCCGCGTGTCAGTCTGTTTCACTGCAGGATACTCGTTAAATAATGCAGCGGATCTGTGACACTTAACACACGCGCAGTGGCCACAGCAGTCCTGTTACGCCACTACAAATACACTGAAGTGTGCATTTCAATAAAATATCCAGCAAGTGATGTCCACAGAGAGGAGTCCTCATGGAGTTCTAGGATTTCTGAGATCTGGGAATGTTTGTGATTTGCAATTCTTATTTCAAGCATTGTTCTCCTCGTGTCAGTGTATGTGGGTTTACTCCGGGTTCTCTGGTTTCCTCCCACCTCCCAAAAAAAGTGGTGAGGATCCCCAACCTTCCCAGTGTCCTGAGTGTCCCCGGCCTCCCCACTGTCCACAGCCTCCCCACTGGCCCCAGCATCCCCTCTTTCCACAGCCTCCCCACTGTCCCCAGCCTCCCCACTGTCCACAGCCTCCCCACTGTCCACAGCCTCCCCACTGTCCACAGCATCCCCTCTTTCACCAGCCTCCCCAGCATCCCCAGTGTCCCCAGCATCCCCAGTGTCCCCAGCATCCCCTCTTTCCCCAGCCTCCCCAGCATCCCCAGTGTTCCCAGCATCCCCAGCCTCCCCAGTGTCCCAGTGTGTCAGTTACGCCTACGAGGTGTCCATTAAATAAGAAAATAAATCTGTCAAAGTGCTGCAATGGCAGAGGGGAGAAATGAATAGATAAAAAAACAAACTTGGCCCAGTTTTTCCTAAAAGCATTGTAAAGTTTAGTTCAGAGGAGAGAAAGAGAGAGAGAGAGTTTAATGAGATGTTCACTCTACCATTTAATGGCGATCTTCGGGAACTCGGCTCCAATGTCATGAGAAATTTCTATAAACGTGAACAAATGATGGTGATGCCGTTTGGACTTCGTTCAATTTTATACAAATGAAGTTGCAACAAAAAACATTAAAAACGAACCCTGACCCTTTCATACAACAAGACTTTGTACAAATTCTCTAATAATCATATTGAACTGTTTTAATTAACTAGCTATTTGTGTGCAGCATTTGTAAGCTAATGTTTATGTTATAACAGCTTTATGTTAAGGTTCTGTAATGTCCACGCTGTGATCCGTTTGATTTAAAATGATAAAGTGTTGAAAGCTCACCACTGCAGCTTATTATGCAGGTTACTGAAAGCAAAATCATGGAGAAAGGCTTGAGTAATAATGGGGTGGAGAAAGGAGATGACCATATAATAATGAAATGAAAGATATTCTGCTGTCTCGCTCAATAATAACGATGATACTTCTTTCATATTACAATAAAAATTGCATCATAAATTCATACCAGCACAGCCCGATGCTCTATTATAGAGTGTTATTGCAGGTCCTGTGCCTCGGTGTCTTTTCTGCTTAGCTCCAAATATGTAGTTGTCAAAGATGAATAATAACAGTTGATCATTTATACAGCTCACCCTTGATTTCCATCAGGAAGTAGCCAGGAAGATCATTTGTAACCTGCTGTATTTATTCCTTCACAATTTGCATGAAGCACCTACGACGTGAATAATGATGTACACTAATTATTAATGACACGAGTATGTCAATCAATGGGCCACACGGTTAAACACATTCTTTTAAAATAAAAAAGGAATGAAAGTAAGAAATAAAATATGACCGGAATAATGAGACCGCCAAGCCTAATTATTTTCCAATATTTTGTTATTTTCCAATAAAAGCACGTCCCAAAAAATGTTTAATTCCTCTTATATCACAGCAATTTCCTAACGCTTGTAATGTTTTAATGTTTAATTTAATGTAAAATTTAATTATATATTTATAGTTACATTTAATGTTGTGGAACGTCTGCAAAACTATGTCGAGTTTATGTCGATTATGTTGAGCGTCCACTGTCCAAGTTCTTCTGAATTAGCTGTTACTATAGGAACTGGTGTTTGAGTGCTATGCCATACAGCTGGCACTACGGCGAGAGCTGCAGTTATAGAAAATTAATCAACACCATCTGACCAACACCTTCAGATTTGAGAGCACTGTGGTATTTGAAAGGCCATCTTCCCTAGTGTAAAATGGAGCACGTCATACAGTTGATGGCAGCATTCTGGATTATATAATTCAGACTAATTCACACTCAGTGAAGCGAGTTGGACATGAAGCGAGCCTCCAAGATCTGATCGATAATGACTGGGTGTCTGGGGATCTTTTAAGTGTACACAGTTCCCCTCTGCTTCCTGCAGTGTTTCCTGCTCAGGGAAGTAAAGTCTCAGGGAGATTATGGAAAAGCTTCAAGCATTTTCACCTTCAGTTGAATGCCTCTATGTGTGTTGATGGCTGCAGGGTTGCCGTGGAGATTGGGTAGAAATGTACACTTGAGCACAGAGGGATATTTAAATTATCTGACAGAGATTTATAAAGGACAAATACACAGCATGTGTCATAGCAGTAGGGCCAAGAAGAGATACTGGATTTAATGTTAGTGGACCTCTACTGTACTGAGACTATTCTGAGACTGTACTGAGACTGTAATGAAACTATTCTGAGACTGTACTGAGAGTATTCTGAGACTGTACTGAGACTGTAATGAAACTATTCTGAGACTGTACTGAGAGTATTCTGAGACTGTACTGAGACTGTAATGAAACTATTCTGAGACTGTACTGATACTGTACCGAGAGTATTCTGAGACTATTCTGAGACTGTACTGAAACTATTCTGAGACTGTACTGAGATTATATTAAGACTATACTGACACTGTACTGATACTGTACTGAAACTATCCTGAAACTATTCTGAGACTGTACTGAAACTATTCTGAGACTGTACTGAGA
>CM040999.1:2724324-2797992 GCA_022985145.1 Pangasius djambal
CCGCAAAAACCAGGGAGCATCGATGTTCACTACGTTCCTTTGCTGGAAATGACGTCATATTTTCTGAAGCCTCTCGGCTAAAAAAAAAAAAAAAAAAAAAGATGGACGAACTCTCAGCCAACTTCAACAATGTAAGTATCTTGTTATCGTTGTTGTAGCTCTCAAATGATTACTTAACTTTATTTGACATTCTATATGCGGTTTGTTTGAGTCTAACGACTTAAGTGTTTAAAGATTTTTTAAAATTACACTAGCTAGCCTATGATCCTTCTTGAAGTACCATGACAGAAACGCATGTGATTAAGCTAATAAATTAATATGACATATAAAACATGAAATATTTTAAAGTTTTTTTTATTTCTGGTGACGTTTTACAACACGAGTACGTAGTCATGTCACCAGAAGTTGAGTTATCAGTGTCCCAATGTGTAGTGAGCCGGAGTCCTTACCAGCGCCCGAACTCATGTACATGATCTACTGATTCACCACCTAGGGAGCTAGCAAGACACACTCTAAGACTTTAAAGCACTTCAAAACTGATTCAAGATTAATGGCCGATAATGTGACTGATAATGTGATGAGTCACTTTAAAATCTGTTTCTGGTGAATACTGCAAATATTCTGTTTTTTGGGAGTTACGGTAAAACAATATTACCTTACATTCTGGAGAAAAGAATGATTTTATTTCGTACGATCATAAAAGATCATGAAAAGGAGCCAAATCTTATGAGCTAAAACACTTCATACTGTATGGCTGATAGGACAGGGGGGCCATGTGCTTACATAGCAATTATTTTACAAGCAACAACTGCGGAATTAATATTCATCCACAGCGTAATCCGAGTAATGGACGCTGACACACCGAGCCGAAGAGTCGAAGTGTTTGTCTTCGCTTTCCAGCCGTGCACGCTGCGGCCCCTGGAGACGCGACGCGATTTGAGTTAAATGACAATTTAATGTTGTCATTAAAATCCTTCTCCAACTGCCAAGAATGCGTTCCCAGTTCTCAGAGGCAGGTTATATTTCTCAAGCAAGGTTTTATTTATTTATTTTGTTTTTATCAAATTGTACATTGTACATATTTTCCTTGCCTCTTTCCATAATTCATACAGTGAAATGAGGGGAGATAAGGAATGGAAGAAATGGAGAAAGAAGCGAGAGGCTTCACTTCCTGTTTGCTCTTATGAATTATTGATCTCACGCTCCTGTGCGATGGGGAGAGACAGAAAAAAAAGAGATAAAGTCAGAGAGAAAGAGACAAGGAGAATGTTTTGGCTGGACGTAAAAGCTCACTCAGTTGATTAGGGGCAGATGAGCCAATGTTCAACGCACCTTTTCACACCTCAACTCACACTGTCACCATTTATTACAAGCTTCCTGCATCACATTTACGCACACACACACACACACACACACACACACACACACACACACACACTCCGTTGTTTATTGTAGCACCTGCTCCCATGACCCTCTAACCCAAAGGGACATGTGTAAATGGAAGAGACGGTTGCGGCTCTGCATCCGTGCCGCTTCCTCTCACATTTTATTTTCACTTCAGACTCGCAGTGTTTACGGTTCCCTACAGGCCACTCATCAGCGCACTCTCCACAAAGCAAGGAGTGCTATAAAGGGCTATAAAGAGCTATAAAGAGCTATAAAGCTAACAGTGCACTGACAATGGGTGCAAATCCGCAAGTTATGAATGATTAAGGTGAGGGCGAAGCCTTGAGGTTAGCAGTCCACTTCATTTATTACATTTATGACTTTACTGATGTGATCTTGCTCTCTTACTTAGACTACTTATGAAATTCATGTGAAGTCAGACTGGTTCTGAAGGCAGCCATGAGAAAAATGATATCTCAAAACAAAATAAGTGCACATATATTTCTGAAATATATATATATATATATATATATATATATATATATATATATATATATATATATATATATATATATATATATATCGATGACACCAAGCACACAGAAAAACTGCTATGTTTAATTTTTTTTTTTTTAATTCAAAGCAAACAGTCTTGGTCATAAACCCCTCGTTCCTTCCCTGACACCATGTTAGAAAAGCAGAAGGGTATAACGTCCACAGGAAGCAAATGGTCTGCACAAGTAAACAAGCAATTTCAACTTGACAGCGTAATTCATATGCAAAAGTGCAGTAACTCATATTACTCTTATAAGCAATTTATATGATTTGAAGCCCATCAGTCGAGGTTTTCGTTAGTTGTCAGTTGTCTAATGCGTAAATTTACACACGCTCAGGAGCATGAGTAGCACGCGGACGTTTTTCCAAAATCACAGGATTTTTATGACCACCGGGTTTCATGTGTAAAGTGCTCGTATGAACGATTTATGAATTAATCTGCTTGTATCCAGCTTGAAAATGAGGCCCTGTGTCTGTAAAACATGTTAGAAAATTGAAAGAGCAAACATATTTACTGTTACAAAGCGACGACACTGGAGACTCCTTCCATAAATGTTAAATAAACATCTCCTTACAGAAACATCACCAGTTATACTGATTATTTGTTAAATAACATCATTTTTAAAAAAATCTCTTTATTATTAGTCTTAGATTATGCAGAGCGTCCACTGTAGACGCCCCTGCGGATGAGCTGTTACTACAGAAACGATAACGTCTTAGAACGGGCACATTAATGGAAACTTGGGATTTGCAGCTGCACTACTGTCAGAGCTGCTGTTATAGAAAATTAATCAACACAAAAGACAGAATTGTGGTGTAAAGTGTAGCTCTTAAATAAGATCCTTACGGAAATCGTCCTCACTTCTAAACAGGTAAGATTTCACGGTGTGGATGTTTTGGTAATGCAGCTCCACGTCTCCCACTCAGAGGAGATTAACATAAACAGCAGCGGATATCTGCTGAATACGGCTTCGACTGAGCGATTAAAAAGACGAGCACGCTGCGGTGTGATTGCTGGGTGAAGAGTTAAGACTGTAGGTGTTGATGAAATATCCAGCCTGGAAACCGATCGATAGAAATGCAATGGCAACCACAAACAAGTGAACAGAGCAATAAGACTATAAATTTAATCAGCAGTCCACAATCAATAAACCTCCTAACGAGAGATTTAGAGCGAATAAAACTAATTGTCTGGGAGGATTTCTACGTGTTCTCTGACTGAGAACTGCATGTGTGTGTCCGTCTGTCTAGGTGTGTGTACTTTAGCTATGATGTCACCTGTGGAAGATGAGTGATGACCTTTGTAGCTTGCGAGAAGAGAAAGAGAGGGGAAGAGGAATGGAGAGAAAGATGTGAAAGCTTCACTTGGTTTGCTTTTATGAATTATTGATCTCACATTCATGTGCAATGGACAGAGGGAGGAAGAAGAGTGTATTACTTGGCACTTCATTGCAGGTTAGTGTTCGCTGACTTGCAGTTTGACATTTTCATCATTTGTATCTGTTGTATAATCTATAATCTATATAACCATACACATATATAGTATTTGGGATGCCCCCTTTTTGCTTTCATGACGTTCTACAACATTAAATCTTAACTACAAACCATTAAAAAAAGTGTGACATGTCGTTTGTTAATAAATTCAATATTATAATCGTTGGTATATCGCTGTGGTATAAGCGGAATAACACACTCCAGACTGTACGCTTAAACAAAAATAATCCACTTCAGGGTGGTAACAGTAACTCCACTTCTCAACGTGTTGGCATGGATAGGTTTTGCATAACCACATGGTCTGTACCAATGACTAATCCCCGCCACATGACACGTTACTGGTGACCAATCTCTACAGAGAGGCGACACATTTGGGAAAATTTCTGGAGGATCAGAGAAAAAAAGAAGCATAAACCAGCTGTCTAGCACTCGTACCACTCTGAGCTTGTTAAACATCTAAAGGCTTGGACTGTAAATTGTATTCTACTTCATTATAAGTTGTAGAAGCTTCTGCCAAAAGAATAAATGTAAATGTAACTCTTATTAAACCTCCACTCAGTCCTGGGAGAGGGCTTCGTGAATAGCGAGGGAGAATGAAAGAGGGATTTTCTCCTTGACTGCTCTTTCAACAGGATTAAGACACTACACTTAGTGGCATTAGATACAGCTCATTTTCGGAGTCTGTGCATGGAGACTGGAAACAAAAACATTCTGATCTGTGGGCTAGCAAGCAGAGCTACAGACATCGGAAATAGCAAAAATCTGGAAAATTTATATCGTTAGCGGAATCTCATACAGCCAGCTCAGCCAGTTTTACACACACCGTCAGGTCCAGAAGTATTTGGACAATGACAGAGTTTTTGTGATTTTGCCTTTATACACCACCACAATGGATTTGACATAAAACAATCAAAATGTGATCGAAGTGTAGATTTTCAGCTTTATTTTAAGAGGTTCCACAAAAATATGGCATTTACCATTTAGGAATTACAGCCATTTTCAGCAAAGTACCTCCATTTTCAATGGCTCAAAGGTATTTGGACAATTGACTGACAAGCAGTTAATTGACCAGTTGTGGTCCATTCCCTCGTTACTTAACTATGTTAAGACAAATGAAGCAGATAAAAGGTCTGGAGTTGATATCAGGTATTGAGTTGGCATTTGGCAGCTGTTCGACTGGAGCTACCAATATGAAGTCCAAGGAGATCTCAGTGCAAGTGAAGGAGGCCATCATTAGGCTGAAAAAACAACATAAATCTATAAGAGAGAGAGCAAAAACCTTAGGTGTGGCCAAATCAACAGTTGGGTACATTCTTAAAAAACAAGAAAGCACTGGTGAGCTCAACAACATGGAAACGCCTGGAAGACCACAGAAGACAACTAAAGTGGATGATCGCAGAATCCTTTCCTTGGTGAAGAAAAACCCCTTCACAACATCAACAGAAGTCAAGAATACTCTGGAGAAGGTAGGCGCCTTCATGAATGTAAATATAGAGGGTTTACAACAAGGTGCAAACCGCTGGTAACATTCAAGAACAGGAAAGCCAGATTAGAATTTGCCAGAAAACATCTAAAAAAGCCTCCTATGTTCTGGAATAAGATTCTTTGGACTGATGAAACCAAGATTAACTTGTACCAGGATGATGGGAAAAGAAAGGTTTGGTGAAAGAAAGGAACAGCTTCAAAGTATACCACATCATGTGTCAAACATGGTGGAGGCAGTGTTATGGCATGGGCATGTATAGCTGCCAGTGGAACGGGCTCACTGGTGTTTATTGATGATGTGACTGCTGACAGAAGTAGCGAGATGAATTCTGAGGTGTATAGGGCTCTACTCTCTGCTCACATTCAGCCAAATGCTACAAAACTGATAGGACTTCACAGTGCAGGTGGATAATGACCCTAAACGTACTGCAAAAGCAACTCAAGACTTTTTGAAGGCAAAGAAGTGGAATATTCTTCAATGGCCAAGTCAGTCGCCTGATCTCAACCCAACAGAGCTGCTTTTCACTTACTGAAGACAAGACTGAAGGCAGAAAGACCCACAAACAAGCAGCAACTGAAGGTGGCTGCAGTGAAGGCCTGGCCAAGCATCTCCAGGGAGGAAAGTCAGCATTTGAGTTTTGAGAACATGGGCTCCAGACTTCAGGCAGTCACTGACTGCAAAGGATTTTCATCCAAGTATTAAAATTATGGTTATATTTACAGTTATGTCACTTTGTCCAAATACCTTTGAGCCCCTGAAAATGGAGGTACTTTGCTTAAAATGGCTGTAATTCCTAAATGGTAAATGCCATATTTTTGTGGAACCTCTTAAAATAAAGCTGAAAGTCTACACTTTGATCACATCTTGATTGTTTTATTTCAAATCCATTGCGGTGGTCTATAAAGGCAAAATCACACAAACTCCGTCATTGTCCAAATACTTCCGGACCTAACTGTGTATTATCTGTTGCTATAGAGCATGACTATATGCATTATTAACTGCTGTTGCATGAAAAGATTTTAAGAACTGTATTTAATATTTGATGCGCTCTTACATGAAGTAAGGCCTACACATGTACACACATTTCTATAAATTAGGTTGTAGCCTTGCATTTTCCAACACAATACTGAAGAAATTATTAGGAGAAGCAGTAACACACTCGTCAATCAGTCACGACAGTGCCTTGAAACCAGATTCAATTCCACGAGTGTAGTGTTCAGTATTAGAGTGTATTAGTCCCGTTAGTCATATATATAAAACATAAGGAGGTGGGGGGAGGGGGGTGTACACGGCTACCTGGGGAGACATCGTTAATCATCACACATGGTTTACAGGCTGATAGATGAAATGCTTTCACACACACAGAGAGACAGAGAGAGGGGAGAGAATGTGTGAAGGTGGAAAGATGATAAATTCACTGCGTAATAACCTTATAGCCCAATGTCATCATTTTTAGAGTATAGAGCTGAGTGAAAAAGTTAGGATGAAAAGAAGAAGGCAAAGAAATTAAATTATACCAACAAGACATGTACAGATTTTCCTTCATTATCAGAAGTGAATAAAAATTGTTAAATAGTGTACATTAGGATATTTTCAATTCAACTCAATTTTATTCGTATGATGCTTTTAACATTGAACAAGGCAGAGGCGACAGTGGCGAGGAAAAACTCCCTGAGACGATGAGAGGAAGAAGCCGTCCTCTTCTGGGTGACACCGGACAGTGAGATTATGTAACTCATCACAGTATACAGGTGTAGAAGAGTAAAGACATACAGTACTGAGTGTGCTGAAATGATGTTCGTATTTCATCCATGCAAAAGTTTGCACCCCCTTTCGTAAGGGTGAAATATTCTGATACAAGTGTTCTATGCCTTGGCTTGTTTCTTTGTTACAGGTTGTACCCACAATTCTTTTTTAAAATTGTAGCATGCTGTGAGAGGCAGGACGCGTGTTGTCAATAATGGGAAAATCCATAATCATAAATTGAAAGCATTAGCATTATAAGGAAACCAAACCAAGAAACATGGAAAACATGGAAAACAAGGAACTAGGAAAAACAAGACTAGAAACAAGGCTTATTATCGTACGATACAATTGACGAGACTCTGCAAGGAAAGAAGGTGTAAACAGGCAAACTATTAAAGAACTAACACAAAACAGGTGCTCACAACTGGGTAAAAAAAAAGGATCACGAAGTAAGCGGTGGAGAAAGGGCGAGAAACAGAAACCAACACAAACTCAAGCACACTATACTTGTCGCCATGGGAACAGTGACAACTTTTTTTGTGATGTTGAAAAATCGTAAAATAGGCATTTATTTTCCTTCTTTCACACAGAAATCTTGGGGGGTACAAAGTTTTTTGCACTGCATATTTTCAGCAATTGTAGTATGTGCTTTTCTTAAGAAGACGCTGCAATGCAAGCATTAAATTTTTTACTTTGAGAAACGTCTAGAACACACAATATTTTAAGCATTGCTTTAAGATGACTATAGCTACATACGTTCACATTACTTTGCACAATTCCAATTTTTTTTCACTCTGAATGGATCTGTTTATCTTGATATCAATTCAGATCCATAACCAAAAGTGAACTAAATTTGTCACTAATTTAAATGCAGGTCTGCTGAAACAATTGTATGCGCACATTGTATCCATGTTTCTTGGGCAGTTGTTTTAAAGACTAATTTCCTTCCAGTTTTCTTTCAAGCAATTCCCCAAATATCAACTAAATCACCAATTTCATCATTCTTCCACTGAATAGAGTCGCTGCTGTTGCTGTTCTCCATTGTTGTTTTGCCGACCTGCCAACACTAGATAATAATGACAACAGTGGCATGTAAATTATGGTGCAATCCATTGTACTCAGAACTCAGAAAGTACCAAGCTGATTTTCCCCAGTTTGGATCTAAACGTGTTTCAGTGCTCCGGCTCGGAAAAACAGGGATGTCTGTAGCAATGTCATGTTTTACAGCTACTTTATGAATTTGCTATTCATATTAAGAAGATCTATATGAATTATTTCTGCGTGATTAGCAATGAGAAACGACGTACAATCTTTTTGCTCTAAAAAATGATCTGTCTTAATGGTCTTATCACATTAGTAAAATTGGACTGAAATCAACAGAATTACGGTACAAATCCAAACTTACAAAGCTGTTAAAATACATTTTCACAACACACAAGCTATAAAACGAGCGAAATCGTGCTTTATCAAGTAGAAAATAATGCAAAGGGAAATCTGTTTATTGTCGACTGCATATTGTTGTGATGTCATGTGTGTTTGAGGCAGAGAACTCGGGCATTTCTGACTTGGAATTGTGAGGTGAATGACCGCTCTTTTGGATGGCAGCATTAAAGTACTCTAGAAAAAGCAACACGATCTGACGTCTCATTCATGTCGCACGCCCGCATATCAGATACGCGTCCCATCTCGGACCACATACGAAAGTGTCAGATTTGTGTCACTTCAATCTAGTAATGGGACCGTAGCCTATTAACAACATCCAACATCTTTTCTCACGTCGCTGTGAGGCGACTACAACACTCTCGCTGGTTCTAAATCCAGGTTCTGCCTTGCCTCCCTGTAAGCGCGCAATATCTTGTAAGAGAGCTGGCATCAGCCCAGATCCTCTGCTGTTCATCCTCCTAATGAAAGATCTGTTTACTGGCTGTGTGTACACCTTGGACTCACACTCATTAACACATAGTGACAAGCCGGCCATTTAAATAAGAGCATAAAGATCACACAGCTGTGAAATAGCTACACTACTGCTGACAAGATGGGAAAGTTAGAGTGCAAAAAAATAAATATGGCTGCTGGATATGAGAAACAGTGATTGCTCTCAAGCTTGATAAATGCTTTTAATATTATTTCTAATATCTGTACACTTTCCTTAAAACTTACAGAAAATGAAGAATTTAGAAAATGTAGTAAACATTGCACGCAATGGGCATCAGGTGTTAAGCTAGATACGAATGGATTTACTTGTAAATCATTTGCTGTGATATTCGTAAAAAATCCACTTATTTCGTATCATACATTCGATCCTGAGTTTGTGTAAATCTACGTATAATTTATATCTTGGCTGATCGTTTCCAAACCTTACTGCAATTTTTTATACGGATTACGCCGTCAAGTATAAATCACTTATTTATTTCAGTTAACATTTAGTAAAACTCAATTGTTTCATGTTAAAGGCTTTAAAAAAAACGCAATTCCAAAAATTAGGATAAATAAGATTAAATTAGCTTAAATAAGACTAGGCGTACGATTAGGACAAAAATAATGGCACCCTACAGTAGCCGACACTCTGCAATGGCTGAGCTGCATTATTGGAAGATTTAGCTCCCGGCGCTCTTTGATCGTTTAGTCTGCATTTCTTCGTTTTTAGCTCCCACCTTTCAGTGAGCTTTGCCTTTTTTGGAGTTTTGCGGGTGTGGCAAAATAGAAATCAACTGTGCCGTGAATGCGTTTGGTAATTTGTGGCTGATTGGTGTTTATCAACATGTGAGTACATACAAGAACAGCATTACTGAACCTTTTGTAAATATGGTGGGAATTTTTAGCTCAGTTTGGCCTACGAAAACATTCACACATCATTATCGACTAAATAATTAGAACGACTGCTTTAAAAATGCATTCATAAGAACCTTTTTTCTTAAAAACGCATGCGGCAAAATTACTGACACAACTAAAGAGTATTTTAAGTAAATGTGAACAAATTATCATCCATGAAAAATACAAATGTTTTTATTGCTTTTATTTGGGTTTGTACCTATGAAGTCTGTTTTAGAGGTTGTATTTCTTGCCACGTTCATAGTCACGGGCACTGGGTGCTTGTGCTGTGTGTTCAATCATTCATCTTCAGTAACCTCTTTATTCAGGTCAGGGTCACTGTGGTTTAAATTAATAATTTATTTATATTTGGGAAAGCATGCTCATTAGGAAATATTGCCGGCAGGTGCAAACAAAAATAATACGTATAGGAACAGGATTAATAATTGGGATGTCAGTAATTTTTAAACTAATGTTTTGCAGAAGGAAAAATAGCCTACTTAAAAAATTGTGTTAAAGTTAAACTATAAATCACACTTGTATGTTCAAGGTCAGAATATCGCTCACTGCATCTTTGCGTATAATTCATTTTTAGTTATTAACACAAAGGACTGTAATAATTCTATATACACTGCATATCACACGTAATGTGGACACTGGGTACGACATGTAAGACGAAGCGAGAGAGACGGAATGAACAGAGGTAGAAACGGGGGCCACGGTTGTTGCCGTGGAAACCTTCTCTGGCCTCTTGCCAAGCTTCATAACGCTCTTCCATTTACCCCTCAGAGAGGAAAGGGACTGCAAATCGCCTTCAGCATCAACATGCAACACACACACACACTCTCTCTCTCTCACTCTCTCTCTCTCTCTTTCACACACACACTAAAATACATGACATGCATGCACACGCATCACATATGTTCGTACACACACATAGGCGCTGCGACTCGGCTGCGTTCACAGCAATATCACACCTTCATGTATCCTGCTATTCTCATACACTGCTGGCTTCCGTGTCACAAAGTCAATCTGCTCAGATCCATCACGTCGTGTTGATATCGATGCACAACTAATTCTAACACAAGTTCCGCTGCATGGAGACACTAAAATGTCCTGTGCCGGGAATTGCGTTTGGAGAAATGTCTTATAGTGCCCGAGCTTTCAGACGGAGGTCTCGTTCTACCTCGTTCTTCAGCTCATCGCCAAATTAGATCACAGTGTTGAGTCGGTGGGCTTCTGGCCTTGTGTTCTCTTTAATCATATTTGCAGCAGGTCTTATCTGTTAGAGTGCGGTGTGGATTAATGGTTCGTTCTCTGTGTCCATGTCTGCTGGGACGTCCTGAGTGCTTTTCACTGTGTAGGTCACTGAGCTCCGGCCTGAGGTGACCAAAGAGTGCACACTGAATGGATGTAGTTTATGAGCAGAGAAAAAAAAAGGGGTTTGAACTCTAACTAGGGGTTTTATTTTTATTCTGATGGTCAGATATGAAGCTTGCGGAACAAAGAATGGCCACGACATTAACATGTGTCTGAGGAGGACTCGGTGGTTGTTTATCCATCAGCCTTTTCAAACTTCACTGGGAATTTAACACGTCGCCTGCGCACACATGACCTCGTAACTGCCTCAGTGACAAGAACTTGAATTTGGGAGTAATGCTTTCAGAGATGCTGCAACTACAACCTGGAACAATCTCCAGAAAGTTTTGAAGCTACATTCATTCTTTTATTTCATTTCATTCCTCCTAATGACTTTAAAAAGAGTCAGTACTAATCCGTATATCTTACTGAGTAATAGGGATGTGTGTAATTGTGAGGACATGTTGGCCAGGACTCTCTCACAAAAGAGATATCGCTAATCTCTAAAAGTCTTCCTGGTTAAATAAAGGTTAAAAAAAAAAATTATTCATTCCACTTCAGGAAAATGTCTATTCTACTCAGGGTTGCTGGGGTTTAAATAATGTTTATTCTTTGGGAAATAGAACCAAGTACATTCATTAGAAAATCAATGTATCAATAAAAATAACTTTGGACTGGAGTGGGATTAAAATAAAAAACAGTCTAGTGCACATCCCTAACTCTAACTCTTGATTTTATTTCTACTGAATTTAATTTGAAGTGTGTCTAATGTGTATCATATTTGGTACATTGTCTTTTTTTTTTTGCTTTATCACTGCTTGTAGTGCTTGTTCGCACATTCTCCATTGCTCTTCTTAACGCCCTGGCTGTTCAACTTGCCAACTTTTTTTTTTAAAGCATTTATTTCATTTCATAAGCATTTCAATCTTATATTTAATTCTCCATCAGAACCAGCTCCAGAAACAGATCCAGTCTTGATTTAAACTATTTTTCAACACAGTTAACTTTAATATCATTCTGTCCATGCACAGCAGCCTTGGAAGAACTGGATGAGCAATACATTGGTCTGCAGGCTACATGGATTAGCGCCAATCACCTGAGCTGAATCGCAGCAAGAGTAATCTGCTATATACAGTATATACCTGGAAATACTTATGCCTTGATCTTGTCATTTTCCTTGTGAACTTCCTAATCAAGCTTCTGAAATGGCACAAAACTTTGACTTACTGTTGAACAACAGGACTGTTTTTTTTGTAATCATGCTTGTTTGTATGTGTCTGCAGCATTTTCTAACAAATTTACTTGGTTTTACTGCAGTTACCAAAATCTAAACAAACTAGAAGTCTAATTTAAACTACTGTGACCCTGACCAGGCTGTTACTAAGGATGAATGAATGAACTCACGTTCGCGTTAATAAACATGCTCTTTCTTTGCTTTCATAAGCCTTATATCTGACGCTCATCCGCATTAAAGTAAAAACCTCGAACTCTTGTGACTTTTTTGTTGCATCCCACAGGATCGCATTTGTAATGCACACCTCTAGACACTAGTCTCAACCTGATGTCTGGCAAGCTTTCTAAAAGAAAAGAAAACAATGAATAGTGCGCCTCCTATTTGTATCTGTTTAGAATAAGTTATCTGTTCGTTCTGAGTAATGTTTTTGGTTTTGGTTACATCACTGCTTTCGAGCCTTCAGCCATTTCTCATGACAGGAAGAAGAGAAGGACTTCAAGACTTCGCCACATGAACAATCCAAAATGATCAAAACCATAAATCTTATTAGAATTGATTTCTTTGCATCCTACAGACTGGGAAATTTCTTTACAATTTGACATTACATTTCGAGTACCATCTAGACATCAATTCTACCATTTGGAACAGGTTCACCAGCCCCCTGACTATATCTATTGGTGGCTAAGGTCCAGTTCCTCTTCCTTAATTAAATTGAACAGTCTGCTGATTAAAGTGGACCCTCTTTTAAAGCAGGAGATCAGAGCCGCATCCTCTGTACACTGTGAAATGGAAAAGCAGCAGATGACAAACACTATGGTCTGGTTTGCATAAAAGCAATTCCCTGCAACAGCATTTCTCCTGACGTATCGTGTTCAATTTGGTGATTGCATCCCATAACCACGGCGGCACCTTGATCAAATAAACCTGTCCGGTGATACAGTCAATCCTCTTAGCGTGGAAGCACGGAGCGCTGTAAATTTGTGTGATCAGGAATAAAACTGCACCATGCTCTGACGAACAGTCGGGATTAGTATCCATGGCGGAGAATTTCAAACTGAAGTATAACGTGATTGTGGGAAGAGAAGAGTCCAGACCTTCTTGATGAGACCTCGACAACTCGGTTTTCAAAGTATGAGCGAAGTGTTTTATTGCAAATCCCACACTGACCAACACTTACGTGTGTTTGGATCTCAATCTGGAATTGAGTAAGTGCGTCTGATTGGCTGCATCCCATATTAACTATCGGTGCGTGTAAATGAAGCTTGGCAATTTTTGCCTTTGAGGAAGACAAACACGAAATACGCTTCCGTTCAAGTGAATAAAAGAAGAAAGAGAAAAATTGTTGCCAGGCAACTGGGAAATGTCGACTCAGTTATTGGGTGAGACTATCGCTGCATTCTACTAAAAAAAGGCTGTAACTTGTAATTTCAGACTTCTGACTGGGAAAAAACTAAGAAAACCTCAACTTGGAATTCCTACTCTGGAATTCGGGATGGTCTCTTCAGCTCTGTCAAACACAGCAGCACTGCTTACTTACTTTTACTTACTTTGTTTCTAACAAAAGACGAACACGGAGCCTTCTGTGTTTTTTTCCCAACTTTGTAGCTTAAACGCACAAAGCTCGAAAATGACGTAATTCCGAGCTTACCACTTTTGAGGTAAGTTGATTGCAGCATAACAATTTAGCTAGCTAGGACGTAGCCACTAAGATTTTTTTGTACGAATAATGAAAAAGCAGAACGAAAACAAGACAAAACTATGTTCCCTTTCCAACATAGTATGTGACTATAGCATTATAGCATATTTATATGCGCAGGTGATAAAGCAATCGCATCTTACTCAAAAAACAACAACAACAACAAAAAAACATAACAATATTAACAAGGGAGAGATTCTGTTGATTTCATGCGAAGCTGGTCCCACTTCTCACACTAGTCTTAACTGCTCATAACTTTTCAGATGAGCTACTTGTGTGTGAAACCATGTTGGATACAGTGAGTGAAATTACCAGCCAAAAGTATTGGCACCGTTTATGTAAATTGTGGATGCAGTGGATCCGGAGTCTGTCCCGGGAATACTGAGTGCGGAACAGGAATAAACCCTGGACATTCACATACTCATTCACACCTAGGGGCGATTTATTGTAGCCAAACCACCTACTGGCATGTTTTTGGGAGTTGGACGAAACCTGGACGAAAACCATGGGGCTTGTTGTGTTCATGCAAATTAGCAAAAATGAATATATGAAATTTGCAGTGTTCAGTAAGTGATATTTAGATATTTTCCAGTAACAGTTACAGTGAACCTAATAGGAAATGTTTCAAATAAGTCGCTAGTGTGTGAGACTATGACACTTAAAAGATACGACATTTGCCGACATTAAATGTGAGTAGAATTTTGTCTTTTCTGTAGCCATATACAAGCCATTAAACGTAAAATTCAGCGAATAAGGAGATAAATAAAGGTGGATGAAGCTGACCAATAGCAACATATTTTAATAACAGATGTCCACAGATGTTTTTGTTCAATCAGGGATAAACAGAAAGGGGCACTGAAACCAAAATTAACATTCCACACCACTCCACTGCAAGAGATCCGATGTGAAATAACCTGAAATATTGAACATGCTTTAAAATTGCTCTTTTTTACACAGAGAACAAAGTGCTACTGATCAGGAGAAGGTCAAAGGAGTGGGATTAGAAGAATCAAACCTAAAACCTCAAACATCAGACCTCAGACATACGCTCTCTCTTTCTATCGCTCTGATTTAGTGTGATTTAGTGTCTTCGCCTTTTTTTTCTCCATACCTGTTCCCACCTTAATGCACAACACTTAGGGTGCAGAACAAGGAGCTGCTTTTTCTCATTGCCATGGCAACAGAGGAACAACAGCAGGGTTTCTGGTGATGCTTGGGCAGGGGGGTTGTGATTCTCCATCACTTCATTTCCATCCCACTTTTCTCCATTGACAATTGAGGTATCAACCAGCTAATCATTACCATAACGACACTTTTACCACTTCTGACTGTACTGGCCAATTAGCAAGTTTAACTCTCTATCTACATGTATCTGTCTACAACAAAGATTAGATGGATTTCTGAATATTTAGCATAACTATAACGAAGAGGGGGCTTTTTGATCTTTATTGAAATATCGCTGATTTGACTTCACTTGTCAGAAATGTACTTTTTCTTTTGTGACGTGCGTGACATCACTTGGGAACGTTTTATTTAGAAGGGTCTTTATTTCACCGTGCGGTTGAGTAAAAAAAAAAAACACCTCCTGAATTATGAAAATGATCAAATAACTAAATAAAGTTAAATAAATATTAAACATAACAGCAGAATTCTCAAGTCTCTGCATTCTGTTTGGTCGATCAGAATCTCAGAGATGCTTCGTGTCTTTAATCTCAGTGACTTTTTTGTGCCTGAGCACCGGCTTCAGGGGAGATTTATATGTTTTCTTTGTTCTCTGCCATGCAAATTTGATGAGCTCCTCTCCGTGCTCTTTGTGCTTTTGCTCTGATCATCAGTTTAGTGCTGATGCTTTGGCGTCTTGTTCCAGTCTCTGGCCTGGACGTTAATCTGATAATAAACACAACACACAGGAGCAGCCCTGTAAAAAAGACCAGCCAGGCCTCTGGGACTGTTTATCGGAGTAAAAATGATTTTCCTGCTGTTTGTAGCAGCTGCAGGTGAGAAGATCTCAGGGCCTAATCACAAATTTCTTTCGTCTGCTGTGTTGGAGTAAGGTTGGAAAATTGAAGGAATTTCCTTGATTGATTATTGCTAATGTTAAAAATGTTACCGAAAATAGAAAATGCACATTTTTGTGAACTGACTTTAAAAGAAAAACGAAAATGTAATTTTATTAAATTCACTGCTGAAGTGGATCATTTGGACTCATAAGCCTAATAAAAGATAAAAAAAAAAATTGTTCAATTTTATAATGTACCCGACTAAATTCTTAATGACAGTTAGCAGACCTTTAATTAAGAGGCAACGTGCTGTTGTTCCTTTAGTGGTCTGTAGAATAAAAGAAAAAAAAAAAGACAGACAAAAAGAGAGCACGTTCATGCCATTTTTGTACTCTTTTATTTAGTTTGCAAATTAGAACTGAAAAATCGACTGAAGTGGGTTTCCACGCATTAAAAGCTGAATGTTAATTGGCACATACTATTATCAGTGCTCCATTAGTAATGGCTGACTTCTTCCTGTTCGGCCTAAAACGACACGTCTGACATTTTTTAAGCGGTTGTGGCTCATCCGAAGAGGAATTTACATCAGCCGTTATACAAACGTTAATCTTCATTAAGTCCTCATTCAGAACATTCCATATATTTTAAACTCATTTGATTACTAATTAACTCTTTTGAGTGACCAACGATTTAAAAGTGTTGCTATTTAACAGTTGTAAGTTCTCTGAGTCGTTCTCAGTGCAGTGAGCTCACGGCCCCATTTACCTCCATAGAGTCATCGTTACCTAGTGGTCAAAATGGGAACTGCACCAAGCGCTAACAGAGGTCCACTGGGGCTGGAATCACGCTGCCCCATGCTCGATCTATAAACATTTCAGCAGAAGAGTTGCAGACAGGACGCTTAATCACAATTTACTTAACTTACTTTATTCAAATGTGTACAGCGGGTCCATGTGATTGAACTGAGTTACATACACAGTTTGGTTTTGTACATCCGACATGATCTGATCACGTATTTTTAAAACTCTGAATAAAATCCAACCCCTTACGCTGACTGGAGCTGAGAACCGAACCGGGGTCAATGGTGTTCTGTGAGAGCCGTGTTACGGCTGCGTTACTCTACCGCACACACTTTGTGCATGTTAATTTAATACTATAGCTATAATTCCCATCAGTGCCAACACCCTCGCAAGATTTTAGAATGTAATTGGTTTACGTTAATAGCATGGATCACGCTCACTCTACATAATTCAATCTAGTAATTAAAAATGTGTTTAAATTAAGTTTAGTATACGCAATGAAATCATGTTTCGAGGAAAAACGGAATGTTCTCTTAAATCTGACATTTTCCATATTACCACATATTCCTTTTTTTTTTCAGTGCAGGGTTGCCAGATTGTTTGAAAATACTCCATGGGCCTTCATGTTTTATTTACATGAAGCAAAAACACAAAGCGTAAGTTCAGACACTGTGTCTATGATGCACTTATTTCTATCATAAGATATTTTGGGATTGGGAGGGGACAAGGGGGATTATGGAGTAATCATCAGGAATACATGGGAAACAAGTATTTCATACGCTGAGAAGAAGAAGAAGAAGAAAATGTCTTCCTTTTCCAATGCCTGAATGTTTTGCGTGTATATTGTGAGGTTTTTGAGATGCAGTTGGGCTGGAAATTTTGCTGAAACCTGTAAACACTGGTTTATGATATTACCATGAACACAGCGGGTGTAAAACCGCTCAGAGTGAGGTGCTAGACTGTATGCTGGATGACTGTATGTTGTTGACTCTCGTCTGTCTTAAATTACAGGCTGACTCTAAAAATTCACTAGATAGTAGGTTATACGACAAGTCGACTGTGATAGGCTCTCGACTTCACGTTGTTTGAGGCTGTGATGATATTATTATCGTCCTGCAACAGCAAAATCCATGGTTACGAGCCGCTGCTGTTCTTAAGTACAGTGGAACAAAAAATAAGTGTGGAGCACTGTTTAAAACGTCACATGGTAAAATATTCACTTATGTATTGTCCTGAAAAATGCAGAATATTCTGAACTGAAACATGTTTCTCTTTTGCAAGATTCTAGCATTTTCTAGCAAGTCCTCTAAAAGTCGAAATGACGAGTTAGCCCTTGTGCAGTGTGTGCATAAAAACACACTCGGCTGCTTTTGCGAACTTAAGCACTCCTTTCTTTAGGGTTTTGCATTTTTTTTTTCCCCAACTAAATTCAATTTAAAAATCATTAGTGATTAAAGTGCCTAAAGTCAGCTCTCATGCACAAACGTATGAGAGATGTCTCACAGACACACGCACGCACACACACACACACACACACACACACACACTCACTCAGAAGGACCCAATTCTGCACATCTGGCCCTCGATTCATCTCAATTAATTCAGACATGCTCTGTATAGGACTCTCTTTTTCTTTCTTCTCTTCTCTCCTCTTTCTCCGATTCGCCTTTAACGTTTCTAAAAATAATAAAAATGATCTCTCACTTCCCCTGAAAAGCTCTCTGACGTGTTCAAATCCTTTCTCTCATCTCTTCATATTAACACTCCGACAAGATTGCACAGATAAACAGTTCATTGATTATGCATTTTTTTTGTCTGCAATTCACAGCTGCAGTAAATAGATTTCTTTTTAAACATTCCGATAATCAGCTCAAAGTGTTCATGTGTGTGTGTGTGTGTGTGTGTGTGTGTGTGTGTATGTGTGTGATATATTGGGCTTGTCATTGTCTGATCCTCTGATCTAACACAATCTTGGTTTCTGCTATTCTGCAGTTTCTCTGTGCTGAACTTCTCATGCATCACTCTGGATTTGTGTCTGGATTTCACACACGTATACGTGTATATGGTCCACTCCAGAATTATTGGCACTCTCAGTGAAAAGTAAGAAAATATTTAAGATATAAAATACGGTATGCATTCAATAAGTTGATATTTTGAGTGTAAACTGTGTCTAACGGTGGATATTTTTCTTTTAACACTGTTTTTAAACATAAAAAGATTTTATAACCCTTTAAACTTCCATCTTATCGTTCAGCTAATCAGCTTAAAACATAATTTCCAGTAATTACAGCGAAACTAATAGAAAATGGACATAGTTACAACAGTGAGGACTGATTCACTGACAGGTCCTGGGAATTTAAGGCGTTAAATAAAGTCTTACAAATCATAAGAATGCTGTTCTTTACCCTAAACTGGCAATGTGTCCTGGGAGACGCAAACTGTAAAACTGAAAACAAATACCATATTTGGAAAGAAATTGTGTTTTGTGTGTGAAATTGTCTGCTTTCAGACAATAGCAAATAGCAAAGAGTTAATTTTCACAATTCTTTTTTTTTTTTAAATATATATATATATATATATATATTCTTGTGTGTTGAAGAATTAGTAGAATTAGTAGAAACTGATTATTTGGAGATACTAAGTCATCATTTGAGATTTATTTATTTATTTTTATTTATTTATTTTTTTTATAAAATAATGATTTTATTTTGGTCTCAAATTGTAGAAACAGGTTTATGCAGATTTAATAAGGAGATATAATATGGTCGTATTAACTTGTGAACATGGGCTCTGCTCCTGAATGGACCTTCAGGCTGTGATAAATCACACAGTGGTACTAAATTAATCTGTTTGTATAGAAACCATCCTTTTTTCTTTTTTTTCCCTCTTATCTGACTAAACAGATGATTCTGCACATTATTATGGACCCGTTGTTAAATCAGCTTGCATGGTATTCTTTGTGCCTGTTATCAGGTTTGCAGGTTTTCTCCCATTTTCTCACGTTTCTCTTAGTAAAACCGCACACAGTGAGTCTGAACACACAGGAAGTGTGGATGTAATATTCTCAATTACACAGCAGCTCAGTGAGAAAAGAGCACAGAGAAGGAAAGAGCTGGAAGGCCAACGGTGCTTTCAACTGGAATCAGCTGGATGTGTACTGACACACACACACACACACACACGCATGTGCATATAAAGGCCAGTGCCTATACACTATGACTGCAGAAGCAGACAAAAGTCACAATAGCGCATATACACACAGTGTAAATAAGGAAAAAAACACGACAGGGATGTGGTATTATAGAAAAATAATCAACTCCGACATTGTGTCTTTTCCGGCACATCCTGAAGCATTTTATTTTTCTCCTACCACAGCAATTTACACTATCATTTCTTTATTATTTATTAAGAATGTACTTTTTACTTTTTGTCAGTTTATAGTTTACTTTTTGTCAGTTTATAGTTACATTCAATGTTGTAGAACGTCCAAGAAACACGTCCATAAAAACGTTTCCTCACTAGCCTCTCTTAATAAGTTACTAAGAAATTAAAAGAAAAGAAAAAAAAAAGATGTCGGAAAACTTCCAGCTTTAACTCTGACACTGGAAACTCCTTCCATAAATGATCAAATAGACGCCTCTTTACAGAAAACTTCACCGTATCAATTATTCTAATTTGTGTAAGCTGTTACTATAGAAACGGTGACATATTATAACGAGCGCTTTGATATAAACCTGTCATTTGCCTTATAGCTGGAATGACTGTTAGAGCTGCTGCTGCTGTAGAAAATTCTGGCCAATCAGAATTGAGAATTCAACAGCGCCGTGGTGTAAAGAGTCACATTAGCGCTGTCACTATGGGCACATCACAAATGTGGTTTATCACAAATTTCTTATCACATCCTGCACAGGTGCTTAAAGATGCTAAAGATGCTAAAAGCAGGAAATAAACAGGACATTTGTGATATTTCAATTTCGGTCTTCAGTTGTAAAAAGCTGCAGCTGGCTGTTTATTATCATATCTACAGCTGACAGTTTCCAGTCAGCCATGAGTCATTTCTCCTCTTCTCTTCCCGAATAAAGATTGTGTAAAGCTTTTGTCTGTTTATAAAATGAACACACACTCATTCTGTACTCTAGCTTTATCTAAACGGGTTTTAGACATTTTAGAATATATGCTGCTGTGCAATCTTGAGGATTACACGTCCGATTCCAGTGCCTCCGATTTAACGTCCTCTATCTGATGATTTTATCATTTTTATAATTTTTATTACACTGAAAGAAAATGTGCTGCTTGAAACATTTCAGTGTAATGCAATCCATTTTCTGATAGTTGTGATACATGATAAAACACTTTTTTTCATATTTCTTTCTTTCGCATATTCATACCCCTAGGGTATGATTCTTTTTTTTCTACATTGATGAACTTGATTGGATGCTAAAGTGAAATGATTGGATGCTAAAGTGAGCCCATTCGACTGACTTACAGCATACCATCACTGTCTGGACGAGAGAAGAAGAGATCTTACGAGATTTGTAACGAGTACGTTGAAAGTCTAAATCAATTTCAATAACTCTTAAGTAAAGTATAAATACTCCGATATATTACTTAAGTATAGTAATGAAGTACAATTACGAAGTATTGGTTACATATCCTCCAGAACATGGCATCAGCGTTTAGATCGGATCATGTGACCAGACAACTGAACTCACGTGCACGTACAAATCCATGAGAGATGATGGAAATTATGGGGTTTTTCTTTTCTTTTTTTTTTTTTTTTAATTATTATCTGAGATGACACACACCCTATTCATAACTCTACCAAATACACAGCAGGCGTTTCAGAAGAAGGGGAAGAGAAACGGCCTCACCGGGAGAGAGATGATCCTCTCTTCTCATTAAGATAAGAAGAGCGATAAGGTCACGTCCAAGGTCTCAGTAACGCTTAGTGAACAAAGGAGCAAATCACTAATTATGGGATGAGGAGGATTTTAGCATGATGTAAGCCTGATAGGTTTGAGTCACACCTTTAGATTTGAGTTTTATTAATATAAACTCAGTCATGTGTTGGTGTGTGTGTGTGTGTGTGTGTGTGTGTGTGTAAACTGTTCAGGTTTTTAGCATCTCAACTCAAAGATGGGAGACTCAGGACTTGTATAAATGTGTATAAATGTGCTTTAATGAGAAATGATCCTTACTGGACTTCTGGGCTCTGGTAGTACATTCAGAGCTAATCTTGGGACCAGAGTTGCTACATCTGCAGTTTTCCTACAAAACTGGGGTTTAAATTAATGATCTCGTCTTAATACCTTATTGTTTCTATAGTAACAGCTCATTCACAGGAAATGGAATATAGGACACTACATGTAAACAAATTAAAAACTTGTGTAATTGTTGATATGGTGAAGTTTTCTGTAAGGAGATGATTATTTAAAGCTTTGACTTTAGGTTTCCAGGACAGGAGTTTACACTTCTTTGTGGTTTCTTGATAACACAACAATATGCATTTATTTTTTTTTAAATCAATTTCAAGACAGAGAAAAAAACAGATGTCGGTGAGAGAACGACTGTTTATAGCTGTAATAATGTAAGTATGATGTTCCACAACATTAAATATAAATATAAATGGATAAAAACTGGTACATTTTAATGGTCGTTTTAATAAAAAAAATAATGTAATCATTGACAAATTGCTGTGGTGTACTACAGAACGTAATTTTTTATTGGAAAATAATAAAGTTCTGAGTGGTAACAGTAACTCTGATTTACCACATCACCCTATCATAGTTGATGATTTTCCTATAACAACACAACAGTAAGTGTTTTATTAATTATACAATAAATCAACAGGTATTGTGACTACGGTACATGAATATGCTCGTTGTGTTTGACTGGATTTTTTGATTTTTTATTTAGGAAAGCTGCATGATTTTAGTAGTGCTTCATTAAAACTGTTCTGTGTTTAGGAGTGTCCTGAACCACTGTTGACCACTGGGATGACAACCCTGCCTGAATTAGACATACTGTAGATACTGTATATCAGCTGCATCTTTACTGACTGAAAGTGCTTCACTGGTTGTATCACGCACAAATGAAGAGAAACGAAGTGTTAATTTGCACACAGTAATTGTGTGTAATCTGTGGCGCTAACCAGCTATAAACACGACGCACCACAAGTGCTCCCTCGCCCACAAACCAGACCGTCGCTCTGATTCACTCCATTTATAAAACCGGCCCCGCAAATCAATGGGGATTAATTTTCAGGCAAACAATATTGCTGTGGCGGCGCATTTCCAATAAAGAAAGAGAACATTACTGCCCTTCCGTGGCGCTGGGGTAATTTTGTCTATTGATCGAACCACAAACAGAGCTAATCTACTGCATAGAGTTTGGCTTGTATAGCATATCTGGGGAAAAAAAAAAAAATGAAAACGAGCTCTAACCCTGAAAGGAAAAGGAAAATCTATAATATTTGTGAGCCAGAGATAAGGACTCACACATAAACACTTAGTGTGTATATGGATGGAAGCATATCTGAGTTTACTACAAAATCATGAAAAATGACGTTGCACATTCAGTAGGTGTCTACATGTATAAAAATTACTCTCCGAATAAAGTGAGAATAAAGGCACTCAGTCTGCAGGGAAGCACTGGCATTTTAAGGAACGTTTAAAAGTGGCAAAAAAAAAAAAAAAAGACTGCAAGGGCAATGCGGTGGCGTGTCGAAGAAATCACCTTTCCAGCTGTCTGCACGGGAAAAAGAAACAACAAAACCCTGCAGGTTTCATTTCTGCAAACCCGACTTCATTTGCTCAGCTGGGACGTAGCACGAATAACCCTCATTTCACAGATCAGAGGAGGAGGCTGCACACATCAGCACACATTCAACCTGAATAAACTCTCCCACAGAGCACAAGAGTACAACACAAAGAGTAAGAAGCCCTCACAGAGCTCCATCTGAAGCAGGATACGAAGGGGATGCCGTCTCCATGTTACATATATGACATCACCCTTATAAAAAAGGCATCCGTTTCACATTAATCACACGGCCTAGACACCAAGTCACATTAGATCTATCAGATGTTCCCTTTACATATCAAATAGGAAAGTTAACATGCAGAGGTAGAGCTGTCAGTCTCGAGTCTGGGTTCAAGATGTTTTCTGTATTAGCTTGGACTTTTCTTGGAATTATTGGCATTTGTACTTGGACTTGTCTCACTCGTGGGTGTTGGTGTCGCTAAATATGGTCTTGGCTTCGACCCAGAGTTTGTAAAAATGATGTTTGTGTTGTCACATGCACAAAGTTTGACAAGAAGCAATTCCTTCTTCTAGAAAACAGCCTCGTCTTTGGCGTAATTCCAAAATTAAGCCAACTAGTTGAACTAAAGGCCTCAAACAGGATTTGATGCTTTTCAGTCTTGATCTTGACTCACTTTCATTTGGACTTGACCTTGACTCGATCTTGGCTAGTCCTGGACTTCACAACAGTGGAGTGGGATGGGAATGGATGGGACAGGATGGGAAATAATCTGGGTTCTGAGGACTAGCCTATTAAATTCTTGAAAATGTTATAAAAAAAAAATAAATAAAAAAAAAGTAACATCACAAGAAACTTCTCTGAAGTAAGTCTGAGACCGCAAGTTTGTTTAAATTAATACCACACAGTAGGTACTAACAGAAAAGAGTGTATATATGTTGTATATAATAACAAATGAAGCAAAGATGTAATGGTAGTAGTTTATTCAATTTTTTTTCAGCACATATACACTACTGCACAAAAGTCTAATATTTTTAAAATATTAACTTTGTCTTAGATGTTTATTTTGGGACTTTTGCATTATGGAGTCGGTATAAAAACATTTTAGATTACGAAATATTGCTTTTCCAAAAATAAATAAATAAATAAATTAAATGTTACAGAAAACAGTTTGTATGTCACTAAAGAAGGTAACATAAAAATGACAAAAAATGAATGCTGGTTGTCAGGGATTAGCTGAAACAACAGAAGAAAGTGTGACAGTCAGAGTCTCCAGAAGAACTATGGCAGTTTGTGTCAAGATGTTGAGACAAACAGCAGCTAAGTTTCTTATAAATCTGTATGAAGTGAACCTGAGCCTACCGATTCTTCGTCATCTGCGTCATCACATCAAATACTGACTTCGCTTCGTTCACTGCTCTGTATGTATAATGCTCTATATATTATATTTTTTGTAGACGTTTAATTTTCACTCTTCGCATTATAGCATTTCACATTTACATGTGCACATGTACAAGACTACTGCACAGTCCTGTACACACAGCTTTAGTTGCACTGTTTTTGAGCTTATGTGATGGAACTTTAGTTTAACGAGTTTAAGGGATCTGATCTGCACAGTCAGTATTTAGCAAGCTGAGAGGAAATAACACCAGTTGTCATAAATGCATAATTGGCTCGTCATTTTGGATCCAGTCTGTCTTTTTAAAAAATTTTTTTAGAGACCTCAGAGTCGTCAGAATCGCTTGCACTAACAAGGTGTTAGTATTGTGTAACTGTAATGAATACTGCACCACGATTTTGTTTACCATTTGAAGTTGACTGAAAAAATGGAAATAATTCAAGTTTTTTTGCTCAGTATTTCACAGACAATATCTTTAGTCAGCTAGTCAGCATGATGATAAGCTTTTTCTTCCTACATACAATGCAATTTTCTCCAGTATTGCAGATGCGCTATAACGCAATGAGAATTAAAACTCAATGTTTCCTTTCACACCTCTCTCTCTCTCTCTCTCTCTCTCTCTCTCTCTCGCTAGCTATTTGGTATGTTTTTTTCCCCAGAAATGGCCCGTGGCAACAGAGATCCCAGAGGGCATAGATTTAAAAAAAAAATAGTAAAATAAAAAATTGCAAAATCGTGACAAGACTGTCAACAAATGTGTCACTCTGTCTCAAGCTCCTGCCTGCTTGTGTTGTGTCAATTGCTGAAAACGGTGCTATAATGACTCAACGCACGTCTCTGAAACAGCGTGAACAGTCAGAGCCATCAATCAGAGCACAGCAGCTGTTTCTATCTGCCTCTGCATTTGCTAGAAAGGTTGTTTTTATAGATATATAACTTTAAACTGAAGATCATTTTCACATTTAATAGAAGTTTGTGTGTTCTTAGACGTCTTGTTTCTCAGGAGGAAAGCATAAGATTAAAAAAAAAGCTAGGAGGATTTATTTACAACGGAATGACTCAGGACTGATATCAAAGATGGCAATGTCAAAGTCCATTCTGTCGTTTCTTCTGCTTAGGAAAACAAGAAAAGAAATCCATCAGCAAGAACGCAGGATTACGGAGATATGAACTATCACTAGAGACATCAAATATAAACAATCACAATATGTTGCAACATCTGTCATCAACTGTTATCCATCATATGTACGTGTAACCCTTGCCCTTTTTCTCTTAAACAAAAGGGCACTAGGACCCTGGAGCTGTATTCGAGGCACATCCAGGTTTTTAGACTTGTAGTGAATTCCACGAGCTATTAATGGAAGATCATGGATCACAGTGGGAATTCCTTTATGCGATGCTGCTGTGAGATTCATGGGATATCCTGATGTATATATGGAACTCCATGGAAGTTCATAATACTCCCATTTAGCCTGTTATGGAAGAAAACTAAAGCTCACAATGTCTTTCAGATGCGCACAAAGCACGTCACCCCTGCAAAAAAATCATAACACCCATAAGATGGCATAGGACTTCTTAAGAAGCATAAGATTGTAGGTTTTTTTCACATTATTGACTGAGCAACTGGGCATGAAGCAGGAATGCACCCTAGACACCAGTCCATTGCAGGGCATCAAGTACACTCATTCACACACTCATTCACACCTATCCACCTACTGGAATGTTCTTGCGCAGTGGGAGGAAATCAGAGAACCCGGAGGAAAGCGGCACGGACATGGGGAGAACATGTGATTCCCCTGGAGCTGTGACACAGGAACGTTACCCGCTGCACCACTTATCCCAGATTCAGTGGGTGCCAATTCCCCATGGAATTCCCATTAAAATTTCCAATGCGTATTCAATTGGAATGCCACGGGAAATCTGGCATTTTAATACGAGTTCATTAATTGGAGTACGTTATCATTAATCTATAATTTAATTTGATTGTTAGAGTTTCCTATGGGGGTATGGTCTGATTTCTGTGGGGTTTCTTTTGGATTTTTATCCATTATCCATTGGAATATGGGATTTCCTGTATTTTCCGCAAGAAGAAATTGAAGAGAAAGTGAAAATAATGCACATAGTTAACTTATATATCAAAACATAGCACTCTGAACAGAAGAATAAGCTAGAATACAAAAGAAATTTGATGAGAATTTAAATTTGTTCAGTGAAGCTCGGAATTGACACAGAGGTCCAGATTTTCCCCAAGAGTTAAATGAGGCTCTGAGATCCTGGAAGCCATCAGGAACAAAAGAGGCACACATGGTTTCCCCAGAGCAAACATCTACCCAGCTACATTCCCTGTGGGACAATGTGACACAGACTCATCCATCTTAGTCACGAGAGGATAGAGCTAGAGTGTAATATTGGACAGAGAGAGTGAGAGTGATCTACGGTCTGCCCATTAATCTGTCCAGCAAGGACGGTTCGACTTGACGCTCTGTCAAAAGCCAAAAGCCTTCCTCTCCTGTTTATCATGCATTATACAACAGTTAGCTCCGGTCCACAAATCTGATTGGACGAGCGGTTTTCCAATAGTGCTTATATTTAGTATAAACTCACTGAGACATTTCACTGTGTGTATCGCTCTGCTCGTCTGAGTTCACCACGTAAAATTCTACCACCTACTTCAAATTGGTTACTACAGTAGAGTTAGCGACAGCATCAGTGGACCCATACAGTGCAGACAACACTTTTCACCGGAAGCACCTTTAACAGGAATGTACAAATCAATATGAGCTAGCTAGCCAGCTAGCGTGGCGTCTTCGGGATCTATTTCCGTTAGCGGAGCAAAAATAAACAGAACGTTTGGCCATATTGTGTCCGAAATGTCACTTACTCGATATAAATTTCTTGTTTATAGAAATGTTACAACCATGCAACATTGTTTAAGCGTTCATTATAACGTCAGGAACAAAAGAAAGCAAGAAAGTAAATATTGATGGATGATGTTGATCCAAAAAAAAAAAAAAAAAGCTGGCGCATCTTCCGGCACATATTATTAGACTACACTCTGCATTCCCGGGATCTTTATCTCCTGTAGGCGGAAGCAGGAAGGGCTGCGATCCTAGGAAAGTAGACCCAGTAATGTTCAGGTTTTTTTAAATGAAGTTACAGAGAACAAACCTTGTTCCAATAAAACCAAGAAATATAGCTGTATTAATGTTACTCCTACAGCTACAGCTACAACTAACCTGACTTCTGGATGCACCTTAACCTGCTGTGTGTGAATTATAACTTATAACTTCTGTGTTTAGCTGCCTGAATGTGTTAGTCCACCACAATGGTATCAGTATTCCCATTTCTATTTTCATAACGCCTAATGCACCAATTTTCCTGTCGCAGAATCCTTTTGGGGATGACGATTCTCTACGAGCTGTCACAGCTGCTCCTATATTTTCAACCATGTTTGATGTTCTCGGTTATGAATCTTGTAGCGCATTTCTACGACGAGTAGCAACAGCAGCGACGAGGAAATAATGAATCCAGTTCTATCATCCATCTATATGTGTGGGAGGATAAGGGCAAGTTGCAAGCACAACATTATCGCTTTTATAATAAATTATTTGGCTTGTCATACCCAAACCGTTGTTGGGAACAGGAAAAATAAAAACAAACATGACATGATTCCTGGTGACACACTATATACACTATAACTCTGGTATAGTGGAATCTTTCCTTCAGATTTTCTTACTATTTCAAGTCGTGTAGTGTGAGCAGTACAGTGATTCTAAAGATTTCAAAAGTCATCTAATATCCACTTGGAAATAATGATAGGAGATACCACGGGAGACGAAAATGGCTCCAAATTCAGTATAACTGATGGCTCTTTTCGGTAATTTATCATTTGTATTTGTACAACGTTGGCTTCTTTCTGACAGAACTGGTTTGATATTTTTTAAGCAAATCAGTTGTCCTGAGATATAGCAGGATGGGTTTTAATGTTGTCACAGCAGTGTGGAGAAGTAAGTATTCAGACACTTTTGTTTTTGTTATTTAATATACTTCTAGTGAACTTAAAATTTTCACACAAAACGTCTCGACTTTGTACTTAAAGATAGGTTTTAAAAAAACAACGCTGATAGGACACTATAGTGTCTAAACACTACAGGTTCTAGATAGAAATGCTGAAAAACATTTGCTGCCATTGGCTGGGAAGATTTCACGCAATCATGGTGAAGGTGGAGCTTCCTAAAGTTCTCAGGGACAACATTATGAACAATACACAAAAGGAAAACACTACCGTGTCTTAGCAAAGACCATAAACATCGCTGTCAGTACAACGGGTCTGATAATACGCAGGTGGAAAGTTCAGTGAAAACACAATCATTCCAGGACAGGTTCGCAACGGAAGATTTCACACCGCACTCTCAGACCTGTGATAATGACGGTAAGAGAGAAGCCAGCAGTCAGATGAAAAGAGTTGCAGGACGACCTGAAAGCAGCAGAAACAGCATACTGGGGCATGACACATCATCGAATGAAATGTTAATGGAGAAATGTACTGGAGAAGAATTCGAAGAATTCGAAGAATTGGGGAAAAGACGTACGTTTCAACAAAGATAATGACACTAAATGTACATTTGAAATAACTCAAGACTGGTTTCTAAAAAAGAAGGGGAGCGTGCCCGCATGGTCTAGCCAATCTCCTGACAGATCCATCAGCTTGAACCTCGTAAACTTGAGGAATTGAATATGATGTGCCAAAAGGAATGGGTCAAAATTTAACCTGCAAAAAGCCAGTTACTCCTTACTGTAGATGTCTCAAAGCTGTAATCGCCAACAACGGCTTTGCAAAAAAGTACTAATACGGCTCATTTGTGGTGTCTGAATACGTTTTCTCCCTATCAGTGTAGTTTTTTTAAACATGTCTTTGTTTATGTTTATGACTAAATCCATTTTTGTACATAGTTATTAGTATGAAGACATTGTGTGTGTAAATCTGAAGTGGATATGTGCACTGGAAGGGAAGCAGATTAAATAACAAAAACAAGAAAAGAAAACTGTCCGAATACACATTTCCCCTCACTGTAGCTCCAGTGCATTACAAAAGACCCATTTGGAATTTACAGGAAATTAGACAGCAGCAACATCTCAAGAGAATCCCCCAGAAACAGAAAGACAACGCGGGGTGACCGGGTTGGGACTAAAAACGTGTCTATTTGTTCCCCAGAAGGGAAAACATGACAGGAAAATGGATGGAGACTGTGTCAAATGTATAATAATGAGCTATCTATTCTCTTTCTGGAGCAGACCGTGTCCTACACACACAACACCAACACACACATGCCATGGCTTGAGGTGACTCCATCAAAGGCAGCCGTATTCGCCCACCTCCCCGGGTCAGAGTCAGCGTCTACCTTCAAAAGAAGTTCGGCGGGCTGTTTGATGTGTCCTGACACCAGCCCTCTCACATCAAACCAAACAGCGTCGCGATTGATCATGCCTTTCCACGGAAAAGGGTTTGGGAATTAAACATTGGAAAGAGGCACTTGTTTTTGTTAACAATTAAATGTGACTACTTCCATAATTGTTTTTTCGCCTGTTCTACATATCTTCGAGGTTATTTGTACAATTAAGGAATAAGAAAGAATTGACTATTGCACCTTTAACGTTGCGGAACGTCTGTCCTACTGTCCGAGCCGCGTTATACAAAATTAATGCACACCTTCTGACCAATCAGATTTGAGAATTCAACATCAAGTGTGGTATAATTCATGTTAAGTCACTAATTTCAAGGCGATTGATCAGTAGGAATAGTGTGAAGAAATAATTCTCACCATCATTTTGATGATCAATTTCACCTTATTATATTTAAGGCTCCATATTTAAAATTAATTTAAAAATAAATAAATAAAACAGTACAGAGTGTTTTGAATTAACAACCCAATGCGGATAATTTCCTACCACATTTCACCCCATGGGGGCAATTTTCTGAATCACAAAAGAAACCAAAAAAAAGAAAGAAAAATAACAAAAACGGCGCCGTCCTTAGCGACAGATTAGAACTGCTGCTGAGCTGCTTATGGTGCCGAGATCAGTCCTAATGAGGAGGAGGTGATGGCATGAAGAAAATCATCAGTTCTGTGTGGAGCAGCAGCTGTGCCTCTGTGTGCATGTGTGTGTGTGTGTGTGTGTGCGTGAGTGTAATTGCCATCCTCCTATACTCCTCCTCTCCTCACCTGCTCCTCAAGTGCACCCACGCTTTATTAATACCACCAGTTTTATCCGTTATTTCCCAGCTGGCTGCCGGCTTCCTGACATATCCCACATATCCAGGACCACCGAAAAAACATCTGCAGAAAAATGTAATATCAAACTGGAGTCAACAATGAAAACGCAAACACGATCTCCTTTTTGAGAATTCCTGTTAGTCTGCGTTGAAGACATCCAAAAATAATGGCCCCCCCGAGGCACAATAATTAAACAACACACGATGGACGTACACAAGGGGAATTCCTGTTTGTCTTCCATGTAAAGACCTACATAATCCTTTGTGAGCTTTTCTTATCGGGAACATAACTAGATTAGACAAAAAAAATCTTATTTCATCTTATTATTATATGCACGGAAATGGTTCTGTTGTACGATTCAACATCCATCAAAAACGTCTGAACCATGCCATTAAACCATAGCTGTGTTTACATGCTACGATTTTCGTCCATCTAAATGATGTCGAACTGCTTACACTGTTTCCGCTAACATGCACGGTATATTTAATTTAAATCAGTCTAAATCTAAATGTGCATGTGAGGAGTAGCATTTATGCTGCAATCCATTGTGCTCAGAATAACCTGATCTCTGACACGGAAAAGTGCAATGGAACGGTCGTTCAAGTCGGGAATAAACGCTCTGACTTAAACACACCGGACGTCACGACAATGTGGTAGCACACAGCAGTAAAACGCATCATCTTCTGCTTGATAAAAGCTTTTGTGTTGTGAAAATGTGCTTTAACGGTTTTGTAGGTTTAGATTTGTAACATAATTCCACTGATTTCAGCCCAAGTTTACTAACGCAACAGGACTATTGTCGCAGAACTTTTATGAACAAAGAATAACAAGATGGTTGGTCCGTCTTATATGTTGTTTCTCATCGCTTATGTTCATCAAATTTAGAGACTAGCCATACAAATATGACTTTTTACCATGCATCCATGTTTTTCCGAGCTGAAGCACTGGAACGTGTTTAGATCGGAACTGGGGAAAACAGACTTGGAACTTTTTGCGATGGATAAATGGATGGATGGATTGCAGCATCCGTGGCAATATTACTATAACAATGAGAAGTAATGTTTGGCATTACTTAAAATGAGTTCATTCACTAAAAGCGGTGTTAACCTTTACCGTGCTGGTTCAGTAGCTAACATTAATGATAGACAAAAAGATCTTGTGACATATTTACATGACTACAGCATATGTTTCAAGCCTCATCACAATGTGCCAGAAGTGACTGGATTAGACAGAGAAAATGTAAAAAAAGAAAAATATTAAAGAACAATTTGAACTCTGCGCCAACAGCGTGGATGGGGTTGTCTAGTCTTTCTGGTTACTATTTTGTATGCCAGAAATACTCGTAAAATATACTTCAAATGTGAAGAAAAACTATTTCAGACATTTTTGACCTTTGGCCATGCTTGGATCAATACCAAAAATCTAATCAGTTCATCTGCTGGTTACAACGATAACTCCGTATAAATACTACAAACATTCAACCACGCGCTCTTGAAATATTGCGCTAATGAGAATCTCGGATGGACAGACAGACAGACAACCCAAAAACAACGCCTTAATTAAAAACACATAGTATGGGTAGCATGGTTATTTATGTTTACATATAAAACATTAAAGTTTAATTTTATTGTTATTATTCGTACTTGCGATATCATGATATTTCTTGATATTCTGCTCATGGATCTATTTTACCTTCAGCCCATCACACAGGCTGAGGACATTCAAAATTCTTCCTCCTCATACACACAAATTATACTGCACACTTTATATCCATATTTCATCAGCTACACTGGCTTCCAGCTTACAGTGAAACCGCAGCATGGCCTTCTACCTGTGTATCTCACAGATGCTGTATTCTTACACTCCACCTTGCAGAGACTTCTATTCTGCTGGAGGCAGAGGCATTGCTGGGAGGAGGATTTCGGGTTTTAGCTCAGGGATATCGAGGTGACAGGTGTTGAACTACTGGAGATTTTAACAAGTAAAACTTGATGCCAACAGAGTTGATGGAGGATGCCTCCACCGCCAACAAAATTCCAAACTCTAATCTGTTCATTTGCAGTGATAATTCCTTATAAATCCTACATACCTTCAGCTACTCATTCTTGAGATATCACACTAAAGAGAATCTCAGATGGACCGCCGGACAGGCAGCTGGCAGAAATATTAGATAGACAAAAACGGCCCTTGAGTTCCTGAACAGGAAGGTCTAAGGAACATCTCTGTATGACAAACAGGAAGGAAGCTATTAAAAAAAAAAAAAAAATTTTAGTTGTTTGACCTTGCTGTGACCTTGACCCTGTTTGGATCAATTTCAAAATCTTTCAAAAATCTAATCAGGAATTGATCATTCCTTATAAATCCTACAAATACTCAACTACTCGTTCTTTAGATATCTCTCTGTAAATCATGATAGTGGCTTACAGTGGATCTGTCATAAAGACCTAACATTAAATAAATGAATATGCCAAGATTGGTGGACGGTAAACTTCTGAATATCAGTTGTTCATTGTTCATTGTTCATATCAACACGTTCATTTCTTTTAGTTGTGAAGCGACCTTAAGTGTGAGGAGAGTGCTTATATAATTTTGCTATATTGTGAGCTTTCATGCTGTTCAGGTTTATGAAAACAGTCTGACATTCCACCATTTTGTTGTCACATCAGCGTCAGTGTCAAGAGCTTGGCTTTATTTTCTTCTGTGAATTTTTGCATGCTGCTGTTGCTCATTTTCAGACTTTTTTTTTTCAATGACTGTGCTCAACAAGACAAGACGACGGCTCTGTAAAGTCTCATCTCTCACCTTCCTGGTCACTGAGTGAGCGGACATGGAAATTCGAGCTAACGCTGCTTAGCCCTCAGGCTGTAAACACCAGGTGACAGGGACACACTGTGCACAGAACTGACAAGGAATCTAACACAAGCCAATGGACATGGACGGAATATGTCCTGAGGAGACGGGAAGTGACCCGTGTGGGTCTCAGGGAGGGCCGGGGTGAAATGCATGTCATGGGCATGGAGAGGTAAGATAAACTCATTATGTTTACAATAATCATTCTGATTTCTCTGACTTCTCTTATCATGCTATTTTTTTGTACAAGGAATTAGTATTTTTAGCTTACTAAATCAACATAAATAAATGAGCGATTCCTTGATCTTTAAGTAGCATAGATTTATTTTTGCAATTGTGTCTTTATTTTTTTGCTAACTCCAAATCATCCTGTCGCATAGCTAGCCAGCACACTTTATGTAGAACACTTTATGAAATTGTCAGCGCTGAGCTAGTAGCTAAAGCGAACGTGTCTTCGTACATTTTTAACCTTTTTTTCCCCCTAAGTTTTACAGGCAATTTGTGCAAATGTGGTGGCTAATGGTTCACCAGCAGACTTGATAAATAGTCTAGCTAGCTAGCAAGCTATGTAGCTGGCTAAATAACAGTGTAGATTGATTTTGCTAGACTCTGACAGACTGAAAACTGAAAAATGCTTATTTCCACAAAATGAAGATATTATTTTGACAGATATTATAAGATATTTTAATACGACAACTAATGAACAAGTCAAATGTCACGACTCTAGTTAGCTAAATTAAGACAGAAATTTAATTACTCAAAACTTGTTTTAATCACAATTCCATGATATAATTGCTAAAACCTATATGATAACACATAAAATGAACAGTGCAGTTCACACTTTTTCTTGGTGTCCATCGAAGTTTATGATCTGTACAGCATTTAGCAAGCCACTGTATATCGAAAAGTAACTAATTATTGCATTATTAGACTTTTGCTATGTAAAGAATAACACACTTTGGGCCATGCCTTTATACTCTAATCTATGATGGGGTGTATCACTGTATCACTGTATTATCTTTACTGTATGAACCACGCTTTTTAACAGTTTACAGTTAACATTTAATGTCGTGGAACTTCCAAAAGACAAGTTAGTTCCTGTTCTCACTTATAGCAACAATACACAGTCATTCCCTCACCAGCCTCTCTTTTCTTTCTCTCTCTTTTTCTCTGTCTTTTAGCTAATAAGACAAAAACGCAGCTAGTCATGTTACTAAGAAACAGCAAAGCGTAAACTCCTCTGTCCCGAAAACTGTTACAAAGCGCTGACACTGGAGACTCCTTCCCTAAATGTTAAATAAAACATCTCCTTACAGAAAACCTCACCATATCAACAATGATACATTTTCTTAATCCGTTTATTATTAGTCTTAGTTTATGTGGAGATACATGTTCCTGTGTATGAGCTGTTAGAAACAATAACAGCATATCAGAAAGAGCGCATTAATATAAACCTGTGATTACAGCTACTGTCAGCGCAGCTGCTATAGAAACGTAATCCCTGCTGATTTTTCACATCAGAAAAACTTAATTGAACATAAGCATTTTACTCAGAGAGCAAAGAAAGTGTAAAAAAAAATTCTCCTTTCCATTAAAACTACATACAGTAGCTATATATTAGAGCTCTCCAGTGTCAATACAGCATGTAAATGATGTAAACTAGCTTTAAGGCATTAGTCTGAAGGGACGTCTGTGACAAAGCGCACATATAATAACAGATTAATCCAGAAAACACGCAGACAAACAAAATCACATTGCTTGCAAGCAGTTTTTCAGAGAGAAAAACTGAAGACAAAACAATAAAACACTGTGATTAGACTGAAGATTATGAAGTGCGTTTTTAAACGCCTTTAGACGAACTTCACATGCTTTACACAGCTGCGTTTGTTCCTCGCTCAGATTTTCCAGAACTCAACATGGATTTCCAGAGTATTGTCTACTATTCAACACAAGCATTTATCATAAGCACTTGAAGTGTACGTTCATGAGGCGTCCATGAATGAAAATGCTGTGACCACACAACGTTTGCTAAGGTGTATTATGTTGTGGATAATGACCTGTAATCTCTTTATTCTCCATGATATCACTACAGAACAGATTCCCTTTCAATACAAAAAAAACCCCAGCACAAATAAGAGAGAAAGCTTTTTTTTTTTTTTTGTTTTTGTATGAATTTGTTTCCTGTGGATTCTCAAAATGCACACACACACACACACACACACACACACACACACACACACGCTCTTACTCACCTCTCGACATGTACTTTAAATAGAAAAGTCGGTTACAAGTGAATGTTTCCGGAAAATCATCCATTTTTAGTAAAGAATAAACTACCTCTCTGGATTCAGATTATATTCCTGGAACGCTGGACATAAAGTAGGATGAGACGCCAGTCTGTTGCAGGACACACATTCACACACACACTCACACATTCACACACGTTCACACACATTAACACACATTCACACACTCATACACTCACACACTCACACACACACCTCAAGGTAGATTAGAGAATCACCAATCCAACAGGGCTGTGAGATATGACGATATAATATCGACATTGTGATAAATTATCTCGCAGTAGTCTTTCCGAGATATTGTGGTTATCATATCTTTTTATCATTTTTTTTGTTTTTTTTATTAGGAAGCTGATTTGATGTTACATTTTTAAAATGTTTACATTTTTACTGTTTTTTCTGCTATCAACATTAAATATTTAAAATCTATTTTTATACATTTTTGTATTAAAAAAATATATTTTTACTTCTAGACATTAAATAAATTAGTAACCTTTTTTTTTTTAATGCAGCAGTATGGTATTGCTGAGAAATTGTTAGCAAAACTGTATATCATGATATACAGTATATCGTGTACCGTAGAAATGTCTTTAAGAATCGTGATATGATATTTTTTCATATCGTCCAGCCCTACAATCCAGTAAGAACACGCAGGAAACCGACTCGGACCGCAACTGGACATGCGTTTTATTGTCATATTTAGCTCACATTCTAGCCATTGCCTCCACAAGCTACCTTTATACAACTGTTGCTATGGTAACTCCTGCACACTGTTGCATATATATACAGTTATGTCTGGAAATATTTGGACAATGACAGAGTTTTTGTGATTTTTGCCTTTATACACCACCACAATGGATTTGAAATAACACACTCAGGATATGTGATATATATATATATATATATATATATATATATATATATATATATATATATATATATATATATATATAAATACACATGTAACAGAAGAAAAATGATAGCACAATTCATGAGCTAAATTCTGTATCACACAGATGGCAGGTGATAAAAATAACACAGAAGTTGCCTCCAGTGATCCTGACCCCGACCCCGACCCCGACCCTGACCCTGACCCCGATCGATCAAACCACCATGTTTAAGCAGCTTCGTTCCCTGATGGCCGCAAGCGTTTGTGTTCGTGACTGCTGCCGTGTTTTCGGGTTGTATCGGGTCATTTCCTTTTTCTGATCGCCCATTTCACTAATCACAGCTCAGAACAGAGCCACATGTCTGGACTTACACTGATCCGGTGGAGTAAAAAGGCACGCTAGGGAAGACAACGGGATTTCATGTGATGGCAGAATGGAAAGAAAGGAAACAATGTGGGATAACCAAAGAACCCTTAAGGGTTTTAAGTGTAGTGTATATACAATTATTATTATTATTATTATTATTATTATTATTATAATACGTACTGAACATACTGTAGTTGTTTATGAGTTTTCCATAATAGTTAAAAAGTAATTTGGGAAAGTCTGGATGTGTTTGGAAAACATTATCATTTTTAATATTGAAAATAGTGCGAGAGTGTCACACTATTTGCTATAGATAAAGTTTTACGGATAGCAGGTTTGCGTGTACAGTACAACACTTACTGACAGAATCAGTCAAACTGTTAATCATGTGTGAAAAGTCTTCGCCATGAGATTTTAATCTCCATTTAAACGAACAAAAATAGCATCCGTTCCTCGTCTGGATTCAAAAGCGCTCGACTTCCCTTTTCAGCGTGGACAATAAACACTAAGCTCTCCATTCATTCCTGACAACAAAAGGTGTATGAGGATTACCAGCTAGCAGATGAGCACGTGTGTGTACATGCAGCGTTTGCTTCTGCACAAAGAAAGCAACGTCAAGCCAAACCTGGAAAAAAAAAAAACAACAACAAATAAAACTTTTTCTTGTTTCCTGTTGTGAATCGCCACTGAGGCCATTCAGAGAACTGCATCGCATGAAATGACGTTTAGGAAGCACAAATGTCTTTGGAGGCTGGAGGAAAGAGTACTAACATGCAAAGATGAAAGCTGGATTGAAAGAATATGAAGAATAACAGCTTGGGTTGGGCTGTTTGTGTGCTTAGTACAAGGATGAGGTACAGCAGAATGTGTGTGTGTTTGTGTGTGTGTGTGCATGTGTGCGTGTAAGTGAGAGAAAAAGAGAGAGAGGCAGCTACATGGTGTATCCCTCTGAAAGTAGTCTATCCTGCTTAAACCCCAGGCTAGTCTTTTCATTCAGCTCACTTTGACTTCTACCCTCGAGCTAATCGTTGTTGAGGGCTGCTGTCTAAACGCTTAAGCACGGCCTTTTTGTTGTCTCTTGAGTGCACAAAGAAGAAAGTGAAATTCTTTTTCCATGCAGACAAACACATTGGGCCACATTTATCAAGCTGGATACGAACAGATTTCTTTGTAAATTGTTCATACTAGTGTTTTCACAAGAAACTTGGTATTCATGAAAATCCTGTAAAAAAAAAAAAAAAAAAAAAAGTGTACTGCCCATTACTGCAAGATCACTTAAAAATCCTGACTGCACACTGGAAACTGGAAATGGTGGAAACTGGAAATGGTCGAAATGCTCATTTTCCTGTCTTTTATAGGCTAATGGTTCCTGACGATTCTGGAAAAAAAAAGTTATGCTAAATAATGCGAAACATCAGAGGGCTTGAAAAAAAAAAAAAAAAAAGTACACTTTGCGTTTCCAAGCAACATCTGTATTCTGTGAGTAAACATCACACACATTCACCTCATAAAATATGTCAGTGGCTTAAATTGGAAAACCAAATCAGATGACAAATCTGATCAAACCACTTCTTACAAGAACATCTAGACCCTAAATCAACTTTCGTTCTCGATAAGCAAATGTAAAAAATATTAGAAGATAGCGTTGCTGCCTCACAGCTCCAGGATCCCTGGTCCCATCTTGAGTTTAGGTTATTGCCTGTGTGGAGGTTTGAGGTTCTCCCAGCGTCTATGTGGGTTTCCTCCGGATGAATTCTCCGATTTCTTTCCACCTCAAAAAAAAAACTGCAGGTAGGTGTACTAGTGATGCTAAATCACTGTAAGTTGTGAACGAGTGTGTGAACGTGTGTGTGCACAGTGTCCTGGGATACAGCAGAGTGTATTCTCACATCACTCCCAGCGTTCCTGTGATCCACCACCCTGACCAGGATAAAGTGTTTGAGTGAATGAATAGTAAGATTTTAGAAAAATTGTCATACTTTCTTTTTAAACAACCATTTCCACATTGATGTTTGCTTTAATTCCCGTGGAGGAGACGTGAGAGACATCAGACACCACCCTGTAGCCTGATGGACATCCGATGTCCCGCTTACAGCCAGTCTGTCTGTCCTGTGTGAGCCTACTTAAGCTCGTGTTTATGCGCCGGGTGTTCTGCCCTGCTCTTTTTTTATTAAACTATATCTCTGATCTGGCTGCTTTATTCACACAATATTAGCTGCCGTGAGGAGAGAAGATAATAAAGCTCCTTAATCCTTATGCACATAAAGAGCAGAGGATTTCCTCGGAGATTTCGATACAGACAGTCTTCCAGACATGACACTGCTTTACTGGCATAAACTTCACCTTTTTTTCAGGACAAGTGTAATATTCTGAGGTTCAGTGACAGAGAGGAGAGCTCCTCAGTGTAACATGAACAAAAAGGTTCGAGCTCTGACATTCACATTCTCACACAAACTGGAACAAAAAATACTCAGGTAATACTGCGTTCAAGACAACCTTTTACCCTACACCTCAGAGTGTTCACACACACATCTGATCTACGGATAGACAGATTTATAGACGGACAGATTAATGCACAGATATGTAGAGAGACTCACAGACAGATCTATAGACAGACAGACAGACAGCTCTACAGACGGACAAGCAGATATACAGACTGCCTGACAGATAGCTCGACAGACAGATAGATATATTGTCAGAGAGAGCTCTATAGATAGATAGATAGATAGATAGATAGATTGCCAGACAGACCTACTATAGATCTAAAGACAGACAGACAGATTTACAGACAAATAGACAGACATAGACAGAGACAGGCAGACAGTCAGACAGACAAATCTATAGACAGACAGACAGATAGACCCAAAGAGAGATAGAGCAGACGTAAAGACAGAGATATATTGACAGACTGACAGACAGATAGTTCTGACGCTAAATTCCAACAAAATGTGTTCATTACTGTTAATCTCATATGCGATCTTCAGGATAGAATTCATCTCCAAGAGCAAGTGTTAGAAATCCTGGTGCCCTGAATTTTTGTCTGCGCCAAGGACCACAAAGAAAAAAAACGGAAAACAAAGGAAAAAAACACCCCATGTGCGATTCATCTTTCTCAGTCCCACTGTATAAAACTCATCTTACTACGAAAACCCACACAGAATGCATTTCTGCACCAGATCTGTCCCAGAAGCCTCTATTTGGACATCCATCATTTAATAAAAACATTACGATCCCAGTAACACAGACCGTGCGATGAAGTGATTGTTAGCTTAAGCTGCGAGATTCAGACTCCCGTGAGGAGACCCACTGTAGAGACAGGAGAAAAACGAGTGTGCTTGTAATGACGAATTGCACAATGAAAGTGAATTACTGCTGACCGCTGACACCTGAACAGCTTGCGGCATCACCGGGGGAGCTAGAAGCACGGGAAAAAAATGAGGGCACTGCGTAAAAGATTAACGACCGAGGCACAAATGAACACACCTTTCATAATTTTAGAGAAAAATGATGTGAGGAAAGCAAATCTGGATAATGTAATTATTGAGTGTATTTCGGTTAATTGATCAATACTGTCAAAGATGGGTGGAAGTCATTAACTGATTACAAGGTGGGAAAAGAAATTGATGTGAAATTGAGAAAGGAGCTTCATCTATCACATGGTTCAATATCGACTAGTCTCCCGTATGATCCCGATGGTTGTATCTGCCGCAATTTCGCTAGTTGATTAATGTACATGTTTGATTCCAAACTGATGACTGATTGATTGTGAAACCATGATGCCATGGAAGTAAAAACAGAAGCTACTATACCCACGCTGTCCATTAGTCAGGGTTGAGATAGCAATCTGGTCCTAAATCATACATTAACTAACCAAAGACACTTTGTAGTGTGTAAACTGATCGTAGATCAAAACTTTGTTGCACAGAGTGACGCTGTAGTAGGTGGGGGCGTGGCTTAGCAGCAGGAGGGTTTTGTATGGGGATAAACTAATTAGGTGGCACACCTGACACCGATCTGTACCATTATATTAATAAGCTGTTTGATAAGCTCTCTCTGCCTCTGTCTCTCTCTCTCTGTTTCTCTCCCTTGAGCAGTGAGCAGGTTGCGTATTCACTCGTGAGCCTAAAATAAGTAGAGAGTGGAGTGAACTGAAAAGCTGCTGAGGTTTCACTTCTGTTTATATGTGTTTTTTTTTTCAACCTGAATCGGCTGGCTTGTTGAATAGCGTGCTCTTGAAAGTGCTACAGATGTATTTCGAGCAGGGATGGGAATCCTGGGTCTCTTCAGTGAGGTGACAACATCTACACTTACCCATAGTATTTAAGTTTTCTTTTTTTACCCTGTGCTTGCCGATATAGCCAGAGGTTGCGTTAAGTGAGAATTTCTCATTATTTATGCGAGATTTTTGAAAGCACTGATGGAAAATTCTGAAGGACAGTGAGAGTACATGGTATTCGTATTCCACCGCAGAATTTCAAAACTGTTCTAGCAGTGTTTACCAGAAAGTAAAAAAAAAAAAATTCCCTTTGCATGAGCTCATTCAGCACCAGTGCCAGAACTGAGCACTTCTATACAGTTCAATTCAATTGTATAGCGCTTTTAACAATGGACATTGTCACAAAGCAGCTTTACAGAAATAAATGGATTCACAAAAAATATATTGTAAATATTTAAATTTATCACTGTGAATTTATCCCTAATGAGCGAGCCAGTGGCGACGGTGGTGAGGAAAAACTCCCTGAGATGATATGAGGAAGAAACCTTGAGAGGAACCAGGCTCAAAAGGGAACCCCTCCTCATCTGGGTGCAACAGATAGTGCGATTATAAATAAATCCCTTCTGTTATTGTGTACTATAAGGACAAATAGTGCAATTGTGCAACCAATAAATTCATCACAGTTTCCGCAAGAAGTCCGGTTGGTTAAAATCTATCCACCGTCCACTGATGGAGTCCTGAGTACGAAGCTGCTCCTGGCAACCGCAGCCCCAAAGCCATTACAGCAATCGCAGTTGTTCCAGTTGTTCATTTGGCAAATGGAAAAAAAAAACCAGATAAAAAAGACTATGATGGAATTTTTACAACTGTCTGTCAACGTGACGGAGAAAGATTCACTCTAAAGCGACCAATGGATATAGGAGACAGCTGAAAACTGTGCTCTTCTGCTTTAGCTAAGTTAGAATAAAATTTGGTGGTAATGCCAAGTCACGGGACGCAGGATTTGAAAGACGCATTTGCAGTTGCCAATACATGTTTTATCTTTTATAGTGTTAGCATGAAGCCGTCCCAGCCACCGACAGATCTTACAGGGTTTTAGTGGTAAAAAAAATCGGTGTTTTTTGTCTTTCTTGTTACCAACGTCGCAGCTTGGCTTTTGGCTCAGCTCACCAATAAGAGTCGGCGCTTTTAGATTCCAAACGTCTATTTTTTTTCTTCAAAACTGGAGAAAGTGATTTTTTTTAACCAACGATTATTCTGCTTTGGCTAACTATGGTTGAATTTGTTTAATGAAATCTCATTATATTGCCTAATTAACGAAACACCATTACTCTGCATTGTATTTAGATGTGCCCCATCATTTCTGGAGCAAAACAGGATAAAGAACAGTGGAGAAATGAAATATCAAAGTCAGATGAGTCAACATTAATACAGTGTACTGAGTGATCATAGTTTGGATAAAATGAATAATTCCAGGAAAAAGTGCGCTGAATGCAGTCAAGTCAGACATCTTGACTGAATTCTGGTCCATGTCCATTTACTTTCAGACCTGTTATTAAAAATGCCCCGGTCCTCCACAGCTCTTCATCTTTAATCACAGTCTATATTAGGCATCTGTAAAAAGCAATTTAACCAACACAGGAAATGAGCAACTCCCATCACAGCCTCTAATTTGCCACTTAGTATGCATAGAGATCTTAATTTGCTCAGATAATTTCCCCATCCCACTACAGTTGCTTTTCTGCTCACATTTCCACCTCTGCGCTATAAATCACTAATCAAAGTTTAGACAGTCATGAAGCAATCCATACACACGGCCTGTTAGCGAGGGAATTGGCTGAAAACACTGGAGGCTTCCTTATCAAACAGAAGTTTCTCACTGGTAATGTTTATTATATTTACATTAAGATAATGCCATATGTATATATTATAGTACATATTTCAGTAAAAGGGAACGCTCTATTATTCCATGTCCGATTCATAAAATGAACGGGGATATTCTCAAACCTGATTGGTCAGAAGGTGATCATTAATTTTCTATAACGGCAGCTCTGACAACAGTGCGCTTGTTCTAATATATTTTTGTTTCTATAGTGACAGTTTACACAGGGACTTGTACGCCTGATGATTCGCATAAAATAAACCTAATAATAAAAAACAGAAAATTTATAAAAGAAGACTTTGAGGTAAAGCTATCACATTCAACATATTTACACTTGCTATCATTTTTTGCCCTATAACTCATCACGTAGGTGTTCCACAACAATAAATGTAACTATAAATGGATAATAAATTTATCTTTAATAAATGTAAAAAAAAAAAAAATTGTAATCATTGGCAAATTAGTGCTGTATAAGAGGAATAAAACATTTAATAACAGTGATTACATATCACACCATCACTGATTATTTTCCCATTACACCACAACCCCAAGTGTTTTATTCCTTTCTGAATAAACTGGACCACACATATGCTTTTTTCAAATAATTTTAGGACATTTTTATGATGCAACATGCTACTAGATTATTATTATTATTGTTGTTGTTATTATTATTATTATTATTGTTCTTATTAATGATACTAATACTGATGATGTTTGCAAAATGTTACACCTCAATTTACATGCTCTTGCGCCAGACATAAGCTTCACAGTATAGGTACAATACAGATTAACTCAAACTAACCAACGTTCACCTTATACTCCAATTTGATCAAATCTGAATATTAATGGAACTGAATGCAATTTGTATTGCATGCTCCTCACTGAAGTTAGTTCATGTGTGTGTGTGTGTGTGTGTGTGTGTGTGTGTGTGTGTTTCACCAGAGTGGTCTTTCCATCCATAAAAGGTATTGCTCTTTCCTTCCATAAAGTAGTGAAGTAGTCTGAGGCGTGAGGTACACAGTGTACCGAGGACAGAGTGTATGTGAACTACGCATCCTTTAGGAGAATTATGTATTGTTTGAAAGAATATCAGGAGTTGTTTTTCTGTAAGAGATCATAACACCCTGAAGTGTGTCGTAAAAGTTGTGACAAAGTCACGTAGACAAGAGGCAGGTGTGTGATGACAGGATGTGAAGTGTGAAATTAAAAAAAATGTCAGTCTCTCTGCGCCCTCACAGAGCGCCTCTGACTTTTCAAAAGTTAAAAAAAAATACTTAGTAATAAAGCTTAGTGGTTTTTAAAGAAATAAATATCAGCTGACACACAAGGTTTAGGTCTCAGTATTGGTATTGAAAAAGAAATCGTGTTATCGTGCCATCTTTAGAAATAAACGATAAGAAAATGCAACATGATTGAATGAGTCTCCTCTTTTTGCGTGAGATTAAAAATCCCTAAGTCACACTTGAGTTTTTTCTGAAGAACCCATATTCAATTAAGCTCCACCTGCGGCGGTAACTCTGATCCTGCCAAATCCTTCACCTTGGCTGAATATGTGATGGTAATAAAATCATCAAATCCAATCTGCTCTGGAAGAACATGTGATTTCCCACTGTGCTCGGCTAATCTGGCTTTTGAGATTGATATCTTACCTGGCACTAATTTACAAAAAAATTGTAAAAAATAAAAATAAATAAATAAATATAAATCATTTTAATGTGTGCAACTAGGTTCTGAAAGTAAGCAAAATAATCTGTTTACATTCGAGGCATGAAAATCTATTAGGAAGAAAATGCTGAAGCCTCCTGAAGCCTCCCTCGTGCCAGGCCTTTCCTCCATGCGGGGTTTGCACACAAAAAAAGCAAATATTTGAAAGACAGGCGGATTATTTTCAGCCAGAAGGTAGTGGGAGTGAGAGGCTGAGGCATCTATTAGAGCTCAGCGAAGAGGTGTGGAGAATCAGTCCTCCTGAGTCCAATGAGCTGATCCATCCAAATCAGACATGACTGTCCTTCATTCCAAATTTCCTTCTCTCTCTCTCTCTCTCTCTCTCTCTCTCAGGCTGTGGTCCGGCTGATCCGTGTGCCTCCACATGAGGGTTGGCGTACGTCCCTCATCTGTCCAGCCAACAGTCACTGTAGGGCCCAACGATTCTGAGTAAGCGCTCCATCGGTATTTCCCCCCGGACACGGTGCGGCTCATCAGGCGACATTCACAAGCCCGGACAGGGTCTGTCTGAAATGCACTGATATGGGTTGCTGGTTTGTGGGCGGAGACGGATTTTAGTAAAATGGATGAGGGTCAGTATTTGCAGTGTCTGTGAGGTTTGTGTGAAAGCTGTGATTTTCTGTAAGTCATGTTTGTGGCTATGTATTTTTCTTGCCGTTTTAATTGATTTAGTTAAAAATAATAATTTTAAAGCTTTTTTTCATTTCAGATGGATATGAATATCCACAGATACTTCAGTATCGGAAAAGAAAAAAAAGGGGTAACATGCCATCTCTAAAAAAAAAAAACACACTTAATTAATAAAATTGACTAATAGTTATGCTGCACAGAATTTTTTACATTAAAAGAGAAAGTGAAAGGCTTTGTTCTCTCTCTCTCTCTCTCTCTCTCTCGGGATGAGGCAGTGCTGTCAGTGGGAATCATGTGAGAGGGAAAAAGGGATGAATGAGTGAAACAGTGCAGCGTCTCGGCACTGAGCTTGGGCCTGCGGGGACGACCACACAAAACACATAAATCACCAGACCTCTCTTTGTGTGGTCCACACACACACGCACACACACGCACACACACACGCACATTAAGCACAAATCACTCAGTGCTTATTCTGAGGAAATACTCTCTAATGCATACACACACAGACGTTTGTTCTTTAGCATTTGGGGAGATGTACTTTTTTATTTCAACAACATATTTTTTACATTACAGTTTATTTCAAACATATTGACACCCTATTTAGTACTTTTTAATAATGGTCTTCTAATAATAGGATTCAAATCTAGTAACTGAGATGGCATTTGCGTTTCATTTTTTTGTGTCATAATTTCATTAAAAGATCCATCTAAGGCCAGGTCTAAACCTTTTTCGAAGTGGTCACCAGGAGTCTCAATTATCAAAGCATGCATAAGACAAAATTCTAAATTTTGTGCGTAAGAAACGCCAGTACGGACAAAGAAACTGGCGTTTATCACATGTGTATGCGCAGAGCTGTACGAAATCGACGTTAATAAATCCCACACACTCTAAATGGCTCTGGTTGTGCATGACCACACTCATCTGCATAAAGAAACGCCCCCAAATCACCACACACGGTAAACAAGTTCCCTTTAAAAAGCCCTGTAGTGTGCTTGTGGAACTGCTTGTTGCGGACAGCATGGAGCATGTCTAAAGGTCTAAGAATACAAACTTCACCAACAAGGAAATAGTGATATTGTCACACAAAGTAGAGTAAAAACAAACATTTTTAATGAGTGGTTTTGTCTAAGAAACATATAGGATTTTTTTTTAGATTTTATGACTTTGTGTGCATCCTATTGGCCCAATTAAAATAATCCCTCATTACAATAGTCTTTTCCACTGCCATTTTTAAAAAGAAACTGCAATGTGAATGATATAAATACATGTAATGCATCTGTGTTCCATTATATGGCTCATACACAATCACAAATTCTCTGTGAAATGTGCTCATGGCTAAAAAAATACAGAGTAGAGATCACCCAAAGCTGCACTGGGCAATCCGAGTCACTCATCAATCTTTGTGCATTTTATTAGGCATGAGACACAACTTTGTTGTTTCAAATATCACGATACAAAATACTGGCAAGATGAACATATTGTGTATCGCAATATTTCAGTTTAATATTCATTATGAGCTCTATCTCTTCTTACACACTAGGCGACAGCACCAGAGGTAGTAACCTAAAAAGCACAAAGTTCACGAGTGGGAGCAACCTCAATGCATGATTACTTAATAGTCCAAAAAAGTTAAGTTAACCAGAAAGACGTGTCACGGCACACGGTTCAGACACCAGACTCGCAGCCTCGTTTCATTTTGCCTGCATGAATTTGAAAAAAAAATAATACTGAACACTACTGCTCACCATTTCCCCACTATCCACAGCAAATCTGTAGAGTTGCCATCCGAAGGTAGTTACCGTAAACCACTGTATATATGTGCACATGAATGCAGTCTGAAACGTGAGTTAAAATCAACGATGTGCTTGATGTACGTCGCACTCACGTCTAAAATGATTCAGAAGCACTGTGTGCTGTACTGGCAGTAGCGTAAGCAGGAATTAATTTTGGTGCAGTGTGGAATTATGCAAATTCACGATTGTTTTTCTCATCTATAAAGTTAAATTGGTAAATGTGACGCACTTGTGCATTTCAGGTGGATGTCAGACGGCGGTAGGAGCGGTGCTGACGTGTATTTGTTATTTAGCCTAATCACTTAAGGCACAATCTACCGTCATACAATCTTTCCAGATTAATCGCGTTGCCATGAAATAGAGTCATAATATATTATATTATATACTTATATTATAAATCCTGATCTGCTTTTCTTACAATACAATGTATCGTTATTGCAGTTCGATCCGTTTTCATTACAAAATAAAGGTATTTTCGGGTTATGTCTCGTATCATCATGGTTTTACACTGTTGTAGTTTACATTTTGTCACCTGTGTGCACCGTGTACACATCAAAATCAGTAATTACTGTCAATTATACTGATGTGATTGACAATAAGTGTGATGAGAGCTCTTCATAATCAGCTTTCTCACCATTACACTGTTCCACCATGAGGAGTTTGTGCATACGCATAATCAGGAATGCGCGTAAATATATGCATATCGTCACACACGAAAGATTTTTTTTTTTTACAAATCACATTCTCTGCGTAGAAATGTGTTTTAGGTTTTAGTCTGAAACATCTTGGTACTTCACAGAATACTTCATACAGGTACTTCATAATGGAATCAGTCTTCACAAGAGGAAGGATCTGAACCACTCAGTAACCCATGTAGTGATGTTTTACACTAAGTTTGAGAGCTTTTTTTTGTATTTTGTATTTTTTTTATCCTTCTTTTGTATATTTTTATTCACCCAACATGTTCTAACGGTTTGAACTGTTTCTCATCTGACTGTGGCTGGTGAAGTTCAGGAGCAGTATTTTCGTGGGTGGAACAAAGGGAAGGGATTTTTTTTTCATGCAACCCGTCCAAGCAGCTCGTTACTGATGCAGTGTGTAATATTTGCGTTTAAAATTCAAAACTGTGATCTTTGGTATCTTTTTTTTTTTAGACATCTAGATAATGCTCAGATGACAAAGAAATTTAAAAATATCTCATATTTATCCTCTCACATTTATGTCCCAAAAGTTTTGCTGCATATAAAAAATACTATTATTTTAAATTACATATAACATTATTATTATTATTATTATTATAAAGATTGTTTTGTTTGAGGAAAAGTAAGTTGCTCATTTTAATTATTGAAGGGTGCCAATAAGCTGCCTGTGTGTGTGTGTGTGTGTGTGTGTGTGTGTGTGTGTGTGTGTGTGTGTGTGTGTGTGCGCACTAAAGCCAGCACATACAGCTTATGCCAGAATGTATATGTATGAGAGCTTTTATCCTTCAGTGTGTGTAAATCTATTTCTGAAGCACAACTCTCACATCTCTCTGATGGTATAATGCTAACACACACTGAACACACACATACACACACACACACACACAGACACACACACACAGGAATCCGCCAGGCTCTGAAGGGCTCTAGAGGGCAACAGGATGTTCTCCTAAATGTTTCTGTCAAGCAAAAGAACCTGTGTTCATTCACACACAAAAACAATAACAACAACAACAACACAGACACACACACACACACACCACTTCCAAACTCCCAGCTCTATTATAGCTCCATTAATAATGAGTATCACACATTAACGCACATGCGGTGTGTCACACACTTATTTCACACACGGCTGTCACACTCCTCCAGAGTCGTTCTGTCAGTCTTCACTCAGCACTGATGCTTTTCTCAATATGCTGCTAATTAGGTTCTGCAGAAGCGACTGGAGTATTTTTAACTTCAGTGATGAAAAATTGTCCGATCTTAAGTGTGTAAAAATGTCCATGGATGTGTTTTATAATACTTATCATACCAGCACACACACACACACACACACACACACACACACACACACCTTCTCGACTACCCTGGTCTTCCTGCTGAGCACAGAGATAGTGGGAGGGTCTGAACGTCTGACTGATGTTCCACACAGGGAGATGATGGATTTTAGTAAAGGAGAGAAGTGGGGGAGGAGGCGCTAGATTCAGAGGATAAAAATAGGGGTCTTACAGCACAAGGCATACTGTCTTTCCTCACCTCTCTCTTTCCTTTTCTTTATATCTTTACATCTGATGTCTGCCTTTTCCCTTTCCACTTCCTCACATTCACGTTCTTTTTCTTTTCTCCATATATTCCCTTCCCCTTTACATTTCGCCTTATATTTCCATTCATTTCCTTCCCCTTTCCATCCCCTTACATTCCCTTCCTCCTTCCCTTCATTCTTTTTCTTTTGTCCATATATTCCCTTCCCCTTTACATTTCCCCTTATATTACCTTCCTCCTTCCTTCGCCTTACATTGACATTCTTTTGCCTTTTTCCATATACCTCCTTTCCATTTCATTTCCTTTTCCTCTCCTTTTATCCTATCCTTTTCCTTTGCCTTCAAATTCCTTTTCCTTTCCTTTTTCTGTTTCCTTCTCTTTCCGTTTTCCATTTTCTTATCTTTCCTGTCCCATGCTTTTTATTCTATTCCCCTTTCTTTCCCTTTCTTGTCTCTTTCCTTTGCCTTCCCTTTCTGTTCCTCTTTTCTTTCCCTTTCTCCTTTCTTATCTTATTCCCTTCCTTTTTCTTCCTTTTCCTTTCCTTATACTCTCTTACATTTTTATTCATCCCTTTTCCATTCCCCTAGGTTTCCTTTCTTTTCCATTCCTTGTCATGTTACCTTTCCCATCTCCAGTCCCTTCTGTTTCTTTTACTTTCTCTTTTCTTTACTTTCCGTATCATTTCCTTTCCTATTCTGTCTCCTTTCCTTTAATTTCCTTATCATTCTTTCCCCTTTTCTTTCCTTTTATGTTCCCTTTCCCACTTCCCTTCCCTGCTGTTTCATTCCATTTCCTTTCTTGCCTTCCTTTCATGTTTCCTTTCCCATTTCCCTTTTCCTTCCGTTTCCTCTCCTCTCCTCTCCATTCCCTTCTGTTCCCAATCTTTTCTGCTTCACTCCACTTCCTCCCATTCCCTTTCAGTTTTCAGTTTCTTTTTCTTTGCTCTTCCTGTTTCTTCACTTTAAATTTTTTTCTTTTCTTTCCTTTCCTTCACACTATCTTACGTTATATTCCCTACCGCTTACCGTTCCGTTTGGGTGGTTAGTGACAGTCCAACAGCATGTGTGAGTGTGTGTGTGTGTGTGTGTGTTCATGTGATCTGCGTTCATCCGTTCGTGGTGTGTGTGTGTGTGTGTGTGTGTGTGTGTGCAGTGACCTCAAGGCTACTTATACAAACCAGCCACTGCTGATGCCTTCTGCTTCATGTTGAATTCATGCGCCTTCTGCTATGTGCGTGTATGTGTGTGTGTGTGTGTATGTGTATGTGTGTGTGTCATACAAAAGAAGCCACACAAAACACATAATCCTGCCTCTTGGCTTCTACACAGAGAGAAAAGCACTGATGTGTCACAAACCAGATTTTACATGACAATCTATAACACGTGTAACGTTAAAGCACAGACAGAGTTCACAGCGCTATCAGGAGCGTAACAGCCCTGTGTTCATCAGCCAGACACAAGACATGCTGATTCACCTTTGACCTCCAGGTTGCTTATCTCCGTCACCACACACACACACTTCTCCCGTGTATATACTTCCACACATCCCTTTCCTCCCCTCCATCTGTAGGCTACTGAGGCGTCTCGCGGCCCTGGAGGGGGTCTTTGGCACAAAATCTTAGAAGTGTTGTCTCATAAATATTTACTAATGGACACGGTGAAATTTTAAAAGCACATTTCCTACACTGCCGGTCTTTACATTGGATGGTAAAGGCAGATTTTTCTTATCTGTCTCAGACGGAGCGATGTTGGCTCACGGCCCTTAACAGTCAACAGCTACCTGCCTGGATTACAGTCTGGATAAATTTATGTTGCTGATGAATAATGTATAAAATATGGATTAGGGTAAGCACTTAATGCATTTTTAAGTTAAAAAGTGTTAAAAAAAAAGTCTTTATTTTCCAAGATATAGAACAAGGGATAGTCAATATTTCAATTTTTAAACACTTCAAATGCGTAATTTCCTAATTTCCTATTAGTATTTCACAGTGATGAAGAAATATTTTAAACCTTTTCATGTTTAATGCTTATTAAGTAAGAGAAAAACACACTTCGGGATGTGCTGTTATAGGAAAATAATCCACGACAACGTGCTGCGATGTGCCCTGACACAAAGTTGAAGTTGATTCCTATAACAGCACGTCCTGAAGTGTTTATTCCTCTTATACCACAGCAATTTGCCAACTACTACACTTTTTTTTAATTAATTGATTAACTACAGTTCATGTTTTTTTAACTGTTTATAGTTACATATAATGTTATGGAACATCTGCTAGAAAAATGACTTATGTTATAACAGCTACATGAACATTATGTTATAACACTTATGTGCTACATGTCATTCGCTGTTTTCTGTCATCAAATTAATAATAAGGACAAATTCAACTAAGAAACCAGAAAGCATAAATCCTGAAGTCTTTCCCACATCGGAAAACTTAACTGACCTTAACAAAGCGCTGACACTGGAGACTCCTTCCATAAACGTTAAATAAACATAGCACCATATCAACAATTCTGTGTTTTTCTTCGTTAACTTATAGCATGTTTTTAAATCTGCTGATTATTAGTTTTAGATTATGTAGATCATGAGCTGTCAATAGAGGTGTAAAGATGCATCGTGACGCAAAAATGTGACGATGTGCATCATGGGAATGTGTGCTTCACATCATGAAAATCATCACTGTATTAATTATGCATGTAGTGCAGTTGCACTGTTTGCACTACAGAGGTCCCAATCTGTGCAACCCATAGATTTAAAATATATAGAGAGCACGCTGGTCACATGATCACATTCTTTTTTTTTTTTTTTGGAGAGCCTGCGCCATTACAGACAATCATCTGGACTTGTGAAGTGACAAGCAGCACAATGACCGACACGTATTGTACATTATATGGTATATAACGTAACACGGAATTCTGAAAGTCAAAACACAGAAATCGGGCATTTTAGCCAATTTTGGAGCTCTATTTCCAGGTAAAATGACGCCTCAGTTGCTGCTACGCAGCTCATTATGTTTAGTTCGATCATTTTCCCCAGGTCAGACACTTTATTTAGTCAATCAAATTTCTGGGAGAATTTTTAAGATTAAGATTTTTAAGAACCCACAGTAGAGTGGCTTAGTGGTTAGCATGTTTACCTCACACATCTGGGGTTGGGGGTTCAAATCCTGTCTTTGCCCTTTGTGCATAGAGTTTGCTTGTTTATGGGTTTCCTCCTCCAGTCCAAAGAGGTGTGTTGTACACTGATTGTGTCCTGCAATGGGTTACTATCGAAATGATAACATCAGAACAAGTGCTTTAATACAATCCTGTGGTCTGAAGTATTGCTGGAACTACTGTCAGAGCTGCTGTTACAGAAATTTAATCCACACCTTCTGATTTGTGCACTGTAGTATAATTCTAATTAACAAGTAGGTGGTTTCCATATAAAGAATTAAATAACCAAGAAAAAAAAAGTGCACAGTAATGCTGCAGAATGATGGCTGTGATGTCACACAAGCAGTCATCCAACTTACATCCGACTCAAAAAAGTGGTAAAAAAAAAAAAAAAAGGAGAGTAAACATACAAATAATATTATCAAGTTTAGACCTGATAAGGTTCTGTCTTGAGCTTGGCTGCTTACAAGATTACCCAAAACACAAAACTCCTAGAACGAAGGAATAAATAAGATGTTCCCTGATCTGTTCACAAGGCACCACGGTTCTGCTGGAACTAACTGGATTTGTTCGGCTCAACTTCCAGCCCTTTTTGACCTTCTTTGTCTTTCCAGAAGCCCTCTGCATGTAGCAGATGTTGACCTTGGACACGACATGAAAAAGAAAGTACTAAACCATAGGTAAAACCGCTGAGCTGGCAATGTTGTAACAAAACGTTTGACCTAAAGGTAGCAGTATATCAAAAACAGAGCGCAGTGGTGTCCTGACATCGTCTTAGTGAGTCCACTAAACACCGAAACAACTTAATAACGAACCAACATGACTGATGTTTTGAAAGGATATAAACAAGCTGTACATCAACAGCTTTCCATCCAATTTTTTATTACCTTACTGCAAACACTGGCAGATCACTTCATCACTTCAGCATGACATTTCACAATGGCCATTTAATTTATGGCAGGATTTCAGAAAGCAGGCAAGATCTCCTGCCAAATCACACACCAACAACAATCCAGTGCTGCTTGTTCATTTTAATAATACTCTGTGGTGCAGTGCAGTGTTCACAGATTAGAAACTACATACTACGTTACCGCCAAAGATTTCTACAACAATGAATGTACTCTCCAAGTGAAGATCTGAACAAAGCTGTTAGATTTAGGACAGACCTGCTTCATTCACTCTTCAAAAATATCTAGGTTATATCTAGAACTGAAGGAATTCTTAAAGGAATTCTTTTATTTTGAATATTCAAAATGATGAGAATAGAAAGAAAGAGTAAAGCCAGAAGAAGAAGAAGAAAATGAAAAGAGGAAGCAGAACCGTGTTATGTGGTGGAGGTAACGTAACAACAATAGGCTAAGCCATAAAGTAACATAACACTAGCCCAACATCATTTTGGCAAGCAAGCAGCTAGACAGCTATGAGTCGGCGCTCAGTCTGGGATACGTAATGTGAAACGTTTTAATGATAATTTGTTGCTAATGTTCTTCATAGAATTTGTTATTTTGCTCAGATTGGATTAATAGCATGGTCTTCTTAAAGTATATACAAAGTACAGAAGTCACACACACGAAGGTGTTCTTTGTATCCTGCGTGGTGTCATGAAGGTTGATCTAATTAGAAATCTAGCACTTGATCTAGCACTAGATCTAACATACAGAATATAACACTTAATATAACATTTTCAGACAGCCATCCTGTAGTTAGCTCATTGCCTTGGTTGTTTATAAAGGTAATCAGTGTAACATAATGGCAATAAAGTGAGACCCTTGGATTTTCCTGCCACTGTCCCTGTAATCGCCTCGGGCCGGAACTATCTGAACCTTCAAGGAAGAGTGTAGATGAGGTTTCTTTGATAGCACAGAAGCAGGAATGGGGCAAATATGCTTTATTATTATTGCTATTATTATTATTATTATTATTATTATTACAAATTAATAAAATGATGTACACTGTGTCTACGGTAAAGTCAGCTGGACCACATGCGTCCAGGACAATTGGACACCAAGTCGTGATGGACCACTGCACCACAGCGGTCCTATCTTAAAGGAGATTAATTCTTTGCAGGCAGGGAGTGTGGGTCAGTGGTTAAGGCTTTGGGTTATTGATCAGAAGGTTATGAGTTCAAACCCCAGCACCCGCAAGCTGCCACTTGAGCAAGACTTTTAACCTCAACTTGCTCAAATGTGTCCTGTCTCATTGTAAGCGTCAGCCAAATGAGTAGATACAAGTCATATACTACACTACATATGAGTGCATTATATTGTAAAAAGAAAAGGCAGGTGGAAACCCAACTGGTGCTGAGATAAGACTTACCGAGAAGCCGGCCCAGAAGGGACAGGAATGCCTGACTCTGGGAGAGGTAGTAAGAGCCAGAGCGGCGAAGCTCACAGCCAAAATGAGACTCCCGAGCACCATCTGCGCCACACCGAGCGACAGCATGAGGCGAGTCCGCGTTCGGAGCTCCCTGAGCCGGGAAAGGCTGCGGGACAGTGCCGCCGGGCTCAGAGAGCCGCCCCCTGCTCTCGGCATGGCGTTCACAGGCATGATCTCGACGACAAACGGATCGGGGTTCAACTCGAAAACTTTAATGCAGTACTTCCTAATTCAGAATTCAGTTATCCAAGCACATGAAGACCGGTGCGCAGCGTGATGTGAGTGCGCACGGAGCATGCTGGAGCTCTCTTCGTAAACAAATTGGGGGAGAAACGTTCTCCCTTCACGTTACACTGCTCTCTGTGCTGCCTCACCACGCTGGTCTTAAGGTGTAAGAGAAGACGAAGAAGAAGTATCTCCAAAGTAGGTTTTGTAGGAACGTTATCCGGAGAGGGGATTTAAAAAAAAAAATCACAGTCGCAGAACGCGCACTTTGAGGACGCGCGCGTACTAGAGGTGATCCATCGAATCCGCGTCAAAGCGTCACGGTTCCTAAAGCGACCAGTCGTCCTCCTTGAGACATCACTGCTAATAAGTGACAAATAAATATAATGGAAACAAAATGTAAAATTGAAAATGAAATTTAAGGCGCGCTTTTTTTGGTTGGTGTTGGTGAGCTGGATGGTGCGTCCGCGTCCGTCAGGTGATGCAGTGTGTGTTAAAAGGCTGCATATGGCGCGTTTCTCTCTCTCTCTCTCTCTCTCTGTCTCTCACACACACACACACACACACACACCACAGCACTGGCTTTGACACCAAGGACGCGAACACCATCTACCGTCACCATCATCCATAGAAGGGTGTTGGTGGTATTCATGGGGTATTTAGAAGACGTTTCCGGGATGTATAGATCGTCCTGTGCCTCAGAGACACTCAGTTAGGACGCAAAGACCATGCTTTTTTTTGTTTTTGGCCAATATTTTGTGTGTGTGTGTGTGTGTGTAAAACATGAGTCGCACTCAACGATTCCATAGTAAAACAATAGGACCGGATGTGTTATGGCCATTTTCAAAGGTAAGGCATGTTACAGATTAGGTCCGTTTGACACGCATTTGTATTACAAGACGTGTGAAAATATCTACTAAAATATCCCCACCTAGAGGCCAGGCTTGGGAACTGCACAATTGCGCTAGTCCGGGATGTGACACGTTTTTCACACAATGCGTGAACTGATCCACATGTACGTTCAGGTAACCGTGAGAAGAAACATGTGAAACCAATCACACATTCAACATACTCCAGAAATAAAGGTAGCAAACTGTACTTTTCCTCATCACTGGTGTGGTACCATCAAGAGTGCCTGTTTTGCACCTTAATGTGTAATTAGATTTTAGAGTAAAGCTTTAAAGGTCCAATCAATGGCCCTTAAGCACCAACTACGTACCTTAAATTGTTCTTTAAGGTATAATGATAAGCGCTACAGGTACCACTGCAGCAACAAGAAAAAAAAAAAAAGTACAGTTCGATGCCCTTTTTCTGAGAGTGTAAGCACTCAGTCTGGTCAGTCGTTTTGATGAGAGCTATCAGTCAGCTCCAGAATTATTGGCACTCTTTAAGAGAATGGGCAAAAATGTATTTATTTATTCATTAATTCATTCAGTAAAGCTCTTCAGGATCACAGAGGATCTGAAGTGCATCCCGGGAACACCTATCAGGATAGAAATGTTTCATTGTAGAATAAACATGATCAGTCAATCATTCACTTGTCTGACGTTTGGGGAAAAAAAACAACAACAATCAAGTAGAGCTCAACCAAGCTCCAAATACACCTGTGTTAGCAAGCAGTGTAGAATAATGATCGCCAAGAACTGAATTTAAGCAAGAAAACCCAAAGCAGATCCTATATCTGTGCTCATATACTGAAAAGTGGATTGTGTCTGTTTCTTGGTATCTACGTAGTTTGCTCAAGAGACTTCCCCTCATTAGCATCATGCTAGCAGGAAACTCTATCCTCTATCCTCTATGTCTGCATTCTGTCCTTCCTGTCCTGCTCCAGTTGAGAAAAGTGACCCAACAACACACCGAGCTGGAGGCGGATGGGGAGGAAATGGATGTGCTGTGAGATTTGTCATTGTGCTGTGCTTTGTTGCTGGGAGGGAGGTGATTTAGCACGCTTCAGACTCTCCTGCTGTCACTAAATGCTTCGCTTTACCAGTGCTTTAGGGAGGAACACAGTCATATCACAGGAGCCCAAAATTCACATGAAATACAAGCACAGAGAGGGAGAGAGAGAGAGAGAGGGCTTCATCTCCTTTATGAAATGCATATGAAATATGAACAGAGGGAAAGACACGCTACATTAATATGAAATATAGAAACAGCAGGAGACGGATGGAATGAGACTCAAATTCTCTGCCATACACTCTTAACTCGTAAGAGTTCTTCGGTTGTCCCTCCGTCAACTGAGTGTTTCACTATTGGAAAGGGTTCCAAGTAGAACATACAGGGACAGCCAAAGAACAGTGGTGTAGTTGGGTCCATACACACGTATACGCCTTATGCTTACTTTTTCCTCAGGGCTGTTTGCGCATAACGACTTCTAAGGATCAATATTAGCGCCTACCCTCGGTATAACCCAGTTGTTTTGCTGCTTCAGGAGTCCCTAATCTGCTCTTGCGCTAGCTTCCCCTTTAACTGTATAGCGTGTTTTTTTGTGAAACTCACGAATCTTTATTGCAATCGGTGCATTTTTATTTGAACTGCACCTTTCCCCGCCCCTGACAACCGCTCTCACTGCAGTCATCGACTGGAGACATTGTCCCGCTGAAGCAGTCAGGTAAAATTGATAAAAGTGCTTGAAGTGGGCATGAAGTGTACTCAGTGCTCACCTGGAAGTAGTACCAGGAATGATTCTACTCTCTTCTGTCCCTGCTCAAGAGAGATTTACACTGAACTCGCAGATTCACACCTTCTCTTGCGCTGTTTAATCGCAATCCATTTATGATAGTTTTTATTTTCCTATCAGACAGGGTTTCAGCTAGAACCTTTGTAGGAAACTAACAGCCCTTGGGTATCCAATGAACTCTTAAAGAAGAACCCTGTACCAAGTAACAGTACAGTTTAGTTGGATGTTAAACACCTGACAGGTTCTAGGTATTAAGAAGAAAAATAATGACCACTGATTTGGATTTGGGTTCTTTAAGAGTTCATAACTTCCAATAAAAGGGTTCTATATAGAAGGAAAAACTTTGTAGTGGGGTTCATAGGACCTTTAATGGTTTCTCCAGAGGGACAACCACAGAACCACAAAGAGTTTTACATTTTTAAGAGTGTATGGCCAGAGGAAGAGTGTGCATTTTTATTTATTTATTTGTTTGTTTGTTTGTTTTTGTTTCCAACGCAATGCAGATTTAGCTCAATGTATTTAGCTTTACAATTTAGCTCAATACAAATCACGTGGTTTTGGCGAAACTGTTCTACACGTCTGGCTAATGTTCCGATTGTTTGAGACAGCAAGTGGCAATGTATCAGTTTTAATTTCAGTGCTCCCAGGTGTTAGAATGCATCTGTGCACTATTTGGCACAAAATATAAATGTCAAAATGTCATTACTTTCTTGCAGAACTTGCTGCATCACATTTCTGTGTGCTGTATCTGCAGCTTTTATTTTTCAGGAGTTTCACTGAGGAGTTTCATGCTAATATAAATAACCTGTTGATATGTTTTACATTTAGTACATCAGAACATTTAGTACATTTAGTACATTACAGAACATCAGAATAAAGGCTAACATCTGACTCTTATTGGAAAAGTCAAGCATTTTCATTTGTTTATTCAAAATTAAGCAATCCTTGAAGAAACATGGTATGAGAAATCAAGCTTTTTTAAAGACTTTTAAGCTTGTGTGTGGAAACTATAACAGGACATACTGTATAAAGAGAAAAAGACAGCACTGTGCCAGTTTCCTGTAAATCATTTTTGGACTGGGTTGAATAGAGCAAAACAGACAGATAGCTTTTATAATGTTAAGTCATAAATACATCATGATGTGGACAGAGATGATGCTCTAGGCAAAGCCTAGCAGATCATGATTGTTTGGAGCTGATGGATCTTACTGATCTTCCCCTGCTATTTACCATCTTAATAAATTGCATTAAAAAGGGCTCAGAGTGAAGGACAGAGACAGCAATGAGGTGGATGGATTACAGCTTCTCTGCTCTTTTCGAAATGCAGAATTGCCATGGTATTGGCACAATAAGTCCTGTAATATAATATAACACCGTTTCCAAACTGTTCCAGAAGCCTTGAGTGCAGATCATCATAGGCTTCTGATAAGGCACATAATTCATATTTTAATTAATAGCAATGTGGAATTGAGCCTCTGAGGGCAGTAGGGCTCGATTCATCAGGCTTATCTCCAAACTGAGAGATGCCACATGCATAATTCTGCAGTGTCTTTCTCTCTCTCGTTCTCTCAGACAGACGCTCCCACAAGTTCAGAGGCACGAATGCCAGCGCAGTTGGCAGACGAGCACCCACTGCTGATCGAATGAGTCAGCATACACACACACACGCACGCACACACACGCACGCACACACACCATCATCTCTCACACGAGCTAAGATTTAAAGCCCACGCTTCGGAAAATTAAAGTACGGCCGACTCTGTTCCCTGAACCCTTTCTCTGTCTGCTAGATCAGAGGTGGCGCAGTTTTGACTCTAGATGGCTAGAGTTCTGTAAACATAACTGCACTTGCTGGAAATAACTTATATCTTGTTGAGGTCAAAATTACAGAACATAACACAGCACATTTTTCCAAAATTACTTCAAACTTCAATTTCTGCATGAACTTGAAAATATTATAAAGATGTATATACATGCTGTGGCAGTTGCTCTGGCTAACCATCAGGTGCCCATTTACAAACCTAAGACCAAATACACAAAATACAAAAGATACAAAATATGTATTTACAATTACAGTAATATAACAGGGACTAATCTTAACTGGGGACTCAAGTCTCTAATTTGCTGACTTGTAAGATGACTCAGACATCAATTCAATTCAATTCAATTTTATTTGTATAGCGCTTTTAACAATGAACATTGTCACAAAGCAGCTTTACAGAAATAAATGGATTCACAAAAAATATATTTTAAATATGTGAATTATCCCTGTGAATTTATCCCTAATGAGCAAGCCAGAGGTGACGGTGGTGAGGAAAAACTCCTTGAGATGATATGAGGAAGAAACCTTGAGAGGAACCAGGCTCAAAAGGGAACCCATCCTCATCTGGGTGCAACGGATAGTGCGATTATAAATAAATAAACCCCTTCTATTATTGTATACTATATGGACAAATAGTGCAATTGTGCAACCAATAAATTCATCACAGTTCATTATCAATTCATCAATGCCTGCAACTTGTACAGTGGGGCTTAAATTTAGACTGAGACACTACAGTTTGGGACTCTGGTCTTGACTCGGACTGAATGGCTTTGGAATGTGGACTCAACTCTGACTTCTTGATTTAGGACTCTTGATTTAGCACTTACTTTTACATTTACAGCATTTGCTAGACATGGCTTATCCTAAAAACAAAGCTTCAGGCTAGTACAATTTGCACTGTACAGTTTAAGACTCTGGTCTCAACTCTGACTCCATGGTTTGGGGGTCTGAAATCTACTCAGGTTTTCTTTCAGGATCACTTCTGATGTGAACTCTACAGTTTGGGAATCCAGTCTCGACCATGACTCTACAGCTAGAAACACTGCTCTAGACTCAAATTCTATGGCTTGGAACTTTGGACTCGACTAACTCAGACTCTATGGCTTGAGAGTCTGGTTTAGACTCATACTCTAAAGCTTGGGACTCATCTCGACTTGCATTATACAGCCTGGGATTCTGGGTTTGATTCAGACTATATGGCTTGAGACACTGGTCTAGACTCAGAATCTATGGTTCAGAACTTTGTATTCGAATCAGACTCAAGCAATAGAGTCTGATTCGAATACAAAAGTCCAGCACAGAAGCCAGAGTAGGCTTGGGACTCGACCTAATCTATACAGCTTGTGAAGCTGGACTTGATTCAGACTCTATGGCTCAGGACTCTCATCTTAACCTGGCATATAAAGCTTGGGACTTTAGATCCAGTTCATACTAAATGGTCTGGGACTCTGGATTTGACTCACACTCTATAGCTTTGGACTCTGGACTTGATTCAAACTCTATGACTTGGAACTCTGGACTCGACTTGGACTCTATGGCTTGGGACCTGAACTATACAGCTTGGGATTCTGCACTTGATTCACACTCTATGGCTTAGGACTGTCATCTCCACCTGGAATAATTGGCTTGGCACTCTTGACTCGACTCAGTCTAAAAAGTTTGTAACTCTGGACTTGACTTAGACTCTATAATTTGCAACTCTGATCTCAACTCTGGCTTGAGACTCTGGATTCCACTTGGACTGTATGGTTGCAGACTCTCAGATAAATCTAGATTATATAGCTTATATAACTCTCTGGCTTGGGACTCAGCCTGGAGATGAGAGATTTTGCACTGTAGCACTGGGGTTTCAACTCTTACTCCATGGCTAGAAAATCTTGACCCAGTGGCTTGGGCTTCTGGTCTCAGTATGGACCTTGGACTCAGTGGAAAACCCTTGACCTGACTTATGAAAACGAACTCGTGAACAAGTGTGAAGCTAATGTTATAATATTTGAAATGGATCTATTTAAAGAAACCGAAATCACCTGGCAAATGTCATAAAAGAGCTGATGCCCAATATACTGTATCCTGTCACTGCTCAGATGTAAAGTCTTACAATGAGTTGATTAGCTCATGGGCTGAAAAATCCTCTTTGAGCTCTCTGAATAAAGCTTTAAGACTGATCTGACGTACTATTTCCCAGCGTACAACTGTTTTGTATTATGCATTGATTACAACACTATTTAAGCTGTCTGTCTTTGGCCTCTTTGCAAAGTTTAGTTTTTTGCTCGATGTTCTGAGTGATTACTTCTATACCCTGTATGTTTTTTTAAACTCATCTTTCAGATCTCTTTCTGTTTTCCATCTGGCATTAGGAAATCATGGCCTATTTTGTGACTGTTGCACTTGGACCTCTTATTTTGTCTTGTCTTTGTCAGAGCCCTGGGATATGTCTGAGACGAGCGTCCTGAGTGATGTTGTATGCTACAGGCTACAACAGCAGCTGGCTGGACATGTGCTGAGGTCAGAAAGAGGTCACTGTTTTGGCCGTCAGTCTGAATATGCAGCTCACACTCACAGACAGCTAATTACTTACTTGAGAACAATGTTCACTTGCACTCAGACACACACTTGGTCTATAGTGAACCTCTTGGCTGGTGCAAAGCCTGAAGAAGCACATTACAGGGTAAAAGACAATTGAGGATTAAACCCGGGCTTAGAGAGGGATTATAGTAATGGAACAGTGGGTCTGTAATCGCAACTGGAGCACTGAGCTGAAAACACATAGCCTAGACTTACAGCAAAAAGTGTACATGGTGTATGGAGTTTCTGGGATGCCACATCATACGAATAAAATATTAATTATAATAATTAATAATGAAAGACACACTCAGAAAGACTCAGAAAAAGGGAATTTGTTTTCATTTTAAAACTCGGCAATAAATAGATGTGAATAAAGCAGTCCAATGAGGCTTATATTCGACCTTCTCAATAATCCTGTACTAGTATATAGCTATATGTATATTCAGCTATAACGTCTTTCATTTAAATAATAAACTATTTAAAAATAGCTTTAACCACAACAGGTCAGCATATCCAGCCTGTATCTTGATGGATCTGAAATGATTATTCTAGGGAGTCAGAATTTTAAAATAGTTTCTACTTCCTACTTAAACTATGTCCTAACGGGTCCCTGGTGATCTAGCGGCTAAGGCTCCTGCGCTCCTGGGCAGGGAGCCAACGCAGCCACTAGGAGTGTTCTCTCAGTGCCAGTCCCAAGCCTGGATAAAACAGGAGGGTTCTGTCAGGAAGGGCATCCAGTATAAAACCTGTGCCAGATCAAAACGTGCGGACCAGTGGTCTGCTGTGGCGACCCCTAACGGGAGCAGCTGAAACAACAACATAAACTATGTCCTAATCTTTGGTTAACATATATTAAGAAGAAAAAAATTATATGATTTCTACTGAATAGTTTCAGGATGTAGATAAATCAACAATTATTTCTTTCAGTTGTATAAATATGGCTTGGCTTGGCTACTTTCTTCATAGAAAGTAGCCAAGCCAAGCCATATTTGGCTTTGATGTTTCAAACACGGATATGAAATGGCTGTTAAAATCTGACAGTATAAAAAAAAAACTTTCCAGCATCCATCTTGCTGGTGGAGACTCTAATAAAGAGATGACTATTCAGAATGTCTTTTGTATATACTGAAAAGTATACAGTGTTTTTTTTTTCATTATTATGACAACACATTACCTTTTGGAACAAAGAAAAAGATAACAGACTGGACGTTTTTTCACACAAGTACTGTTGATACTTAAATACATTTACTGTATACCACTCATAGCGCTGTTGAATTCTCAATTCTGATTCAAATTACTTGTTTATTATGTTAATAAATTACAGGTTTATGTTAATGCTCTCATTCTAATAAGTTACAATTTCTACAGCAACAACAAATGGTGAATGGTATGATATGGTGAAGCTTTCCGTAAGGATGCATTTATTTTACATTTTTGGAAGGAGTCTCCAGTGTCAGCGCTTTGTAGCACTCAGAGCTAAAGATGTAACTGTAAGGAGTTTACCCTTTGCGGTTTCTCTGTAACATGACAAGCTACATTTTTAAAAAAAATTATTATTACCTTCAAGAGAAAGAAAACAGAGACTGGTGAAGGAACGACTGTTTATACCTGCTACAACATAAGTCAGAACAGGAACTAATGTGTTTCAGGGATGTTCCACAACATTAAACGTAACTATTGACAGAGAAAAATATGATGATGAATGGAAAATAATAATAGGTAAGATATTTCTGTGGTATGAGAGAGGAATGAAACACTTTGGGACATGCTGTTATTGGGATATAATCCACTTTGGAGTGACAACAGTAACTCACTTCGTCAAACCACCCCATCGCTGATTTGTTTTCCTATAACAGTACACCCTGTTGTGTTTTATTCTTTGCATGATATCAGAAACTGTTACACGAGTACTTTAAACGTGGGTTACTATAACTTCTACTAAATCATTTCCATGTATGGTATTTTCACTTTTGCTTAAAATGTGTTTACTATTGGGTACGCCAAATTCAATTAAAGAAAGCCATAAAGAGACGATTCGGTTATATTTCAGCTCCAATAGGGAGGCAGAAGAACTAAAACTAGACATTCATTCTTTTTGTCTCTCAGCCTCCAGTGCCTCACTCATTCATTTGCAATGTGACGGGACTCGGTTCAGTACCATTAAAGTCATCTGTCTTGCCTATATCACTTAAAGCAGCTGTAATCGCTCAGCCAGAGCTAAGAAGCAAAGCTCGTCTGTCTGAATTAAGCACTCTGTCTATTATTTCCCGTGATGTTAGGCTTCTCCAGTAACCCGGCTAACATTGCTAGCGGGAAAGACGTTAATTTATATGGGAACGTCATATGATTTAGATTAGCACTACTTCCATCAGGGTGTGGCAGTGATCTCACCGGACTTCCTCTTCCACTCATATCAACACACACTGTCTCGTCGGTGCAAAATTGCAAAAATTCACACACGTTAATTCATGAAAAGCTGTGTAATAATGTAATCTTTTATGTCTCTGGTGTGTGTGTTTCTTCCCCAGTGAGACGAACTGCAAGTGTTATTTACGTTTATTTCAAATAATATGGCTTGTAGAGGAGGATTGGAAAACCTCAGTGATTTCATTTTGCTTGATGAGTGCTCAAGTTAATTTTCAAGGTGCTTCAGATCTTGACTTGGCTGAAGAGCCGTCTCTTAAGGATGCTTCATGTTCACCTGCAGCTTGTGATTTGGTAATACACACTACTGTAAGATCCAGACCTTGAACAATGCTGAGAAAAATCTGGAATGCTTATGTATAGTAATATATGATTAGGAAAATTATTAGTCACAGAGGATCCCAAAGCCTTTAGATGACAATAAGATGAATAAAGACCAGGGCAACTAAAATACAGAATATGTGCATTCATTTTTCTCTTTCGCTTGGACATAATGGAAAATATAAATGTAAAAAGAGATCACTCAAGGGAAATCTCAAACACATTGTGCTCGGATTTGGCAAGATAACGATGTATCAAGTTCATTCAAGTATGCAAATTTTAAGACAAGCATAATAAAGAGATGTACAGTTTACTTTTGATATATTATCGTATTTGTTTCAAAAACACGTTATATGCTAAATCTTCCCTTAAGTCGTGTTCAGAGAGGCGATGACTTAAGTCCAAAGGTTTTGTTAATATTTACTCAGGGGAAAATTCCTTGTATTTAGAGTCAGGCTGCTTTATGCAGCTGCTTAATTCAGATTGTTCAAATCACCTGCGTGTAGTTCATGCCTCAGAGATTTCCAGATTCTTGAGTAAAAGCATCTGAGACAGGGTTTTTCACTAATGTCTAGACCATCGACTTTAAACACAAGCACTTAAACTATTAGGAGAGAAAATGCAGGTCATGTTGTTTTTTTTTCTTTGCTGTCAAATGTAATATGATATAACAAAAAAAAGCAAGAGACAATGAAAATTAAATCTAAAAGGAGTCTAGTATATTGCTAATATATTGCTGTATATTGCTGTATGTCCAGTCTTAGTGGTAATTATCACACTAATCACTGGTTTAATTTAACAAAATGGCTTCCACACTCATCATAAAACAGCACTTTATCCAGCACATCCTATTTTTATTTATTTTTTTTTTTTTGCATTTTATTTTGTGCATTGTTGATGTTCATATTTAAAACATGATGGTGTTCCTCTCTCAGTTTTGACTTCTTTAATCTCAGAAAATGTGAGTTTTTTTTGTCTCATTCTCAACAATATTATGAAAATTTTGTGATTTAAATAAACCATAAGTGGGAACCATTATGAAGTCACCTGAGATACTGAAGTGAATCTTTTTCCTCTCGCAGCTGGTCCAGACTTGCGGCTTGGTTTCAGCCAACATCTTGTGGAAAATAACTTCCATCCTCCCTGCTGAGCTGTTCTTCTATTAAAAAAAACACAACAACTCAGGCTGATCATATACTGCTGCTGAAAACACAACTGAACTGTTTTCAAGGCATTGATCGACTCATAACCAGACTAAATGTGTTTTTACTCATTTCAGCCGTGTGTGTGTGTTAAAACAGCACTTAAATGTGTCCTTGAGAACATCTCGGAACAAACATGAGATATCCATCAACATGAGAAATGCATCCCTCCATCCTGAGCTGTCTGTATGGAGGACATGGTGGTAAAAGTAGTGCACTGCTGAACTCCAGCCGAGACTCGGGCATCAGGGCTGAGAGTTCAAACCACAATTTAGCTCTGTTTATGAGCAATTAGCTCATAGATTTTAATGGACATGTGGGTCAGCCTCCGGGAAAACCATTTACTATAGGAGAGACTGAGATTTAAGGCTGATTTTTTACTTGCAGTTATCTATTGTATGTGTACACAAGATGGCCGCCACGCCTATCCTGCAGTCATTTGGTGCGTCACTTTCTCAGAAATTAAGAAAATTAATTTTCAAAACCTTTTAAACCTACTGAAAGGTCTGTTTTGTGCAGCAGTCTCCTGGATTTTCTAGATTAGTAAATATTTTAAAATTCAGGATAAAGGTTTTTGATTTGAGATGCAGATCATGACAACAATCACACCGACGGCAGCGAGTTGTAAAGAGAAACGGAGCTCGTCAGTCTGTTTAACATGGCCGTGCATGAAATCGCTAAACATTTGAGATCGACTTGGAAACCAGATGGACACGGATGTTTTGGCTCTGACGTGCATTCTAGTGGATGCTGATATTAATCCTCCAGATTTACAAAAGATACCCAAGCGAGTATGTGAACAATGCTGCTTGCGAAACAGCTGCGTGCACACATCTGCGTGTGGTGAAAGTAAATATGTCTTTCATTTCTACAATAAAAGATGGTGTTCAAGCCAGTACTAAACTATAAACACAGGACAGAGAGCAGACCTGGGAGGCGTTAGCTCTGCTTCTTAAATATCAATTATAAATACAAATTATAACTAAATTTCCACCAAAAACTAGATGCCCTGAGTGATCGTGAGCTAGAACCGAGATTGTAATCAAGTAACATAGCTAGCCTCTGCTGACGCAAACTACTCATACTTCTACTTCTAATTAGCTAATTTAGCTAGCTAACTACTCAGGAAAGCTATTGAAATTATTAAAAAACTATTTAATGAATAAATTATTCAATTTCAATAAATATTTTTATTAGTTCTGTTAACTAATTTTATTAAAATCTGTAAGATTTTTTTTTACTCTAAATGTATTTATGACTGCCAAACAATTTTGATAATTAAAGATAATTAAAATGAGTATAAAGTAATAACTGTAATTCCAAAACACTCTCCTCCTCCACTAATGTGGCTCATCCGCTCATCACGTCAGCTGTGGAACACGGACTGCTACACACCCAAGCAAAAAAAAAAAAAAAAAAAAAAAAAAAAACCTGTAAGCATTTTAAGCATGAAAACTGTCTCACACTGTCTTTTTAACACAATACCTGCTTAGCAGACATCTCATTCCTCTGAGTATTCAATGTTACCATAGCACCAGTAACAGACAAAGGAAAATGTCAGTCCATGGCAGTAATACAAGCAGTTTAAATGAACGAATGAATGAATGGTGGTGCAGTAGGTTGCGTTGCTGCCTCACAGCTCTCTGGTTCGATCCCGAGCTTGGGTTACTCTCTGTTCCTGCTGTGTCGTTGTCCACCAACCTCCCAGAAACATTCCAGTAGATGCACTGGCTATGCTAAAAGATCTCTGAAGGTGTGAATGAATGTGCGCAGGGTTGTGATGGGCGGGTGTCCAATCCAGCGTGTATTCCTGCCTCACACCCAGTGCTCCCAGGATAGGCTCCAGATCCACCGTGACCCTGATCAGGATGAAGCGGTTACTGAAGATCAATTTAATTCATCAGTAGATTGATTGATTGATTGATTGTAGATGTAGATGAATATTGTCGTAGCAAGTAATTAAGATCAAAGATCACTCTGGAGAGCAGAGGTTTGAGGCCATAGACTTTATTCTTTCAAGAATCCAGCAGTTCTCTTATATGCATTTACATGAAAAAAACTTCCGCATCCTGTTTTTCACAAGACCCAACATTCCCATATATGCTTATGCTATTGTTTAAGGCAGCCGTTCTCACGTAAATGTACAGATAGTTTCTGCTTGTTCCTGCTCTCCCCACTTAGCAGGATACCACTGCCTATGTAAGGTCATATAGATTGCTTTCAGGCCTCCGTGCCACCTTGTGTACTATACCGGTTCCATACATCTATAACATGGAGGATTAAATATTGTCACATTTTGTGGTTAACATTTTATGGTTACAATATTTCTATAATATGAGAATGAGGTATGAAGTTGTACGTTTTCCCAAAAACTCAAACAACACAAGAGTGAACTGTATAGTCAGTGTTTTAATAAGCAAATGTCTGTATGTTGACTGATTTAAAGCTAATAATTGTATATTTAAACTTGTGTTTACAGCTGATGCTGTGAGCAGCCATGTTGATTTGACGTCACTCCCTGAACTTGGAGTTGAGGAGACCGTCCCAAGTTCCCGAGTAGTAATTCCGAGTTGTGGGGGGTGTTCTTTGTTTTTTTCCATGTCTGAGATTGGGAATTACGTGTTACGGAAATACGACCTCTAGTCGAATGCAGCATTAGATAAGATGCGATTTTACTAGAACTTTTACTAATCCCTCATGAGGAAATCAAAGTGTTTGTGCAGCACGAAAGTAAAAATATATTTTGTGAGAAGGTAGGTAAATAATTTTGAAATAAACTCCACAAGCATGGAAGCATTTCAGCGATGCACCTTAATGGCAGTCCATTAATCCATTCTATAAGTCTCGCACCTGTGCTGAGATTTCACTTTTATACGCTGATATTTGAGAGGTTCTGGGCCACTAATGTGCTCTAAACCTCCAGCAGCCAGCTGGTGTTGTTATCACTGTCAGGCGATCGTGACAGGAAACTGCTGTGTTGGGGTTATTTGATGAGGAATCAGTAATCATGCCAAATTCGAACCTCATTTATGAGTCCATCCTCTATTCTCCATGGCACACAAACTGCGTGACAGGGAATCAGCGTCACTCTCAGCTCTACTTTGTTGTGATGCAAAACTAGATGAGAGCTTTATTCAGCTGAATAAATCTTCAGTCTCAGACAAACAAGCAATCATACACATGTGCTGACTCGCCTTTAATCCGGTTAAAGATTTCATTCATGTGGTTTTTTGGTTCTGATTTTCTGGACTTTGACTAAATTAGCCAGTCAAATGAGATTCACGTCATTGCGCAAAATCGTAGTTAAGATTAATCATCTGAGTCAGGCGTGGGAAAAACCAAAACCAGGTGTCTTAAGATGCCACACACACACCCACATGGTAGAGATTTAATCCTTTTTTCCCCTTTACTCACCACCAGAGAGAGAGGGGTCTTTTTCCATGACACGACTCCACTCAGACCTGACAGCAGCACCTGCACTGAGACCAAAAACAGTTTCTTATGTCAGGAGATCGACTCGATGTCAACTCTGGTGACACTGATGGAAATGATGTCACACAAAACTTTTCCTCCTTGCATGTTGCTATATAAATGTTTCAGGAAATTATAAATGTATTTCTTGCTAAAAATGGCAGTAACTTGTCCCGTAGTCACCTGCATGTACGTATGTAGGCTCTGCTAAGCTAATGACATAATTATCGGAGATAACAGAGTGAATATTTATGATTATAAACCTATTATTCTTAAGTAAGTAAAAATAGACATACAAATTACTTGCATTTGTACTTAAAAACTCCTGCTCCTGAATCTCCTGCTGCACCCAAGGTGACACAAAGGATTATGGGATATAGAAGGTATCAAGGGATTCATATACACTGCCTTTAAAAGCCAGCCAGATAAAGGTACACCAGCAGGCAGCGTTACTTTCAAACATTTGATGCTTTCCTGCCACAAATGCTTACCAATTAGGGAGCTTGTTACAAGTTTTAGACACACAAAATGTCATTATTAAAACAATAATAATTTTGCAGTATGGAGAACTGCATTCTTCAAGAAATGGTTTCAAATACTCTAGGATCAGAAAATCTAATAAGAAAAAGCTTACCTGCTGATTCCCTCTCCTATCATACAAGAGCTACCAAATGGGGGCTATCTGCCCTCTTCCTCATACATGAGTGAGCTCACATACGCGTGCGATTGGCTAGTCTCATTGTGATTGACAGGCGCGCGAGAGAAATGTCCTCCCTCCTACTCAAACAGCACAGCCTTGGCTCCCAGCCATGTAAGTATTTATTTTTTGGATAAACGTAGATGTATTTGGAAAAGACCGATCTGGGTCACTCTAATTAGGCATAACCACAAGCTTCTTCCTCCTTGATGTTTTTGGCTGTTGGCAGACCAGCTTAAGATGCATTAGCGCCACCTACTGACCTGGAGTGTGCAGTGGAGGCTTTAGGAAATCAAATTTTCTTTCAATTGTCAAATTAAACAGTAAATTCCAGTTTCTTTCAAGAACCTAAAGACAATTTTGTGAATTACTTCCATCCTAGTTTACTGTACTAACTGTACACTAACATCGCCTTCAGTATGAAATCTCAACAGTTTCGGCTTACACTAACGGCTTCATCATACAAGGGTACTCACCTTTAATAAATCACTCATTTAGAGTCTCATTACAATCTGAGAGTGGACAACATGCAAAGATTTAAGGATTTGAGAGGAACATGTGCTTAATTTGTCCTCATTAATTTAATAAATAGGTTTAAACTATAATAAAACCACATCTGTACAAAAACTTCTGATTGCCAATATATTCTTAGCTCACTGATTATTTAATATGCGTCATTTACAAATGTAATATTTGTACACTCCAGAGTCTCTATATTGCAATACGGATACGACTGTGCGGTGCTTATCTCTGTTTTCCTGCACGGCACACTGCGGGCCCTGGAGAGGAGAAACAATCTGATTTAAATGATAATCTGATGTTGTTGTGAGAATCTTTCTGCAACAGGCAGAAATGAACTTTTGTCCTCATGGGGAGATGATTTTTCTCCAGATTTTGTGAATTATTCAGCTGCAGTGGTGAGAGAGAGACAGAGAAAGAAAGACAGAAGGAAAGAAAGACAAACCAACCCACACACTGTCTCCTGGCATTACAAGCTTCATGCATCAATTACACACACACACACGGAGAGAGAGAGAGAGAGAGAGAGAGAGAGAGAGAGAGAGAGGTGTGTATAGTAGCAACTGCTCCCCTAAGATCATCCCAGAACTCAGAGGGAGATGTGTAAATTGAAGCGACTGTAGCTGCCTCTCGTATTTTGTTTTCACCCAAAACCACCAATTAACTAACGCTCCCCGTAGACCAACCCTTAACACATTCTCCACAAACCAAGAAAACACACACATTCACACTTTATGGAGTGAACTGTGCTCATACAACATGGTTTCATGACTGCAAATTGATAAGATTGCACAAGCTGAGGACAAAGTTCATGTTTTACTTTATACGGCTAGCCTATATGCTAGTAATATGTCATTAATGAACGACTCGACTCTTTGAGTTGACTCTTTTTAGTGAACCTTGAAAGATGACTCGTGTTAAGGGAGGTCATTATTAATATAATTAAGAAAATAAATCTTTTTAATAAAGCACAGCCTCAACAACACAATGACATTAACACAGGGAGGTTTGCTGTATTTGTTTAATGCCTTGATATAAAAAGATTTTTTTAATATAAAATCCAATAAAATGTAGTGTTGTTTTCTTAAAAGTGGGATTAAGACTTTAATGAAAGAATTTCAGACACAGTTAGAGATTTTGAGAGAGAGAGAGAGAGAGAGAGAGAGAGAGAGAGAGAGAGTGTGTGTGTAGAAGAGCCGAAAGAGTCGACTCATTGGTCAGCTGAGTCAAATGATCTGTGAAGTGCTATACAAACAACATATGGCCTGAATTTAATTTAGGTTCGCAGTGAGAGCTATTTCTAAGTGATACATTTAATGAGAAAATATTAAAATAATAGTGATAAAGAACTTAATCCGTGTGAAGACTAACGAAAACACGACGAATTGATTGTGATTCGGTTGACTCTTACGTCAGATGTGAATCAGACCCGTTTGCCAATTAACAATTAGGATATGAAACTCATAATACACTCAAATACAGCTGTATTTTCATGAACATTCATAAACAGCGCACTCTTGTGGCATTCAACACTTGAAAAGTTAAAGTTTCGTTTAAATATTAGATATTTAATATCTAAATGTTACACATAATAATCTGCTTATCATTTAAAGAAACCTCACAGGAACTCGGTTAGCGGTTAATGCTAAACCGAATCACAGTATAATTACTTTTAGCCGTATAAAGTCTTTTTTTTAGTAATTTACCAACACACCTGACAGAAATGTTGATATTCTTGGTGAGTTTTTTCTTTTCATTTTCACTGTCATTCTTCCTTCATATTCATCTTTAAAACTTTCCACTTGGTATGTGGAGAAAACGTTAGCCTCAGGTGTTAGCTAGGATTTCCAGTTGCCTAGCAACAGTGTTCTCACACTTCCTGTCATAAAAACACACCTGGCTCTAATACTAATAATATAATATAATAATAATTAATCGTCAATATAATGACAAATAATTATATATATATATATATATATATATATATATATATATATATATATATATATATATATATATAACTGATAGGACGCCGCTTCACAGTGCAGGTGGATAATGACCCTAAACATACTGCAAAAGCAACTCAAGACTTTTTGAAGGCAAAGAAATTGAATATTCTTCAATGGCCAAGTCAGTCGCCTGATCTCAACCCAATAGAGCTGCTTTTCACTTACTGAAGACAAGACTGAAGGCAGAAAGACCCACAAACAAGCAGCAACTGAAGGTGGCTGCAGTGAAGGTCTGGCAAAGCATCTCCAGGGAGGAAACTCAGAATTTGAGTTTTGAGAACATGGGCTCCAGACTTCAGG
>CM040999.1:2798092-2809451 GCA_022985145.1 Pangasius djambal
TATATATAAACAGATCTAGAGAAATACAAGCAAGTGAGTATTCAGTTAAAAAAAAAAAAAAAAAAAGAAAAAGATAAATTTAATCAGCAGTTCAGAATCAATATATACCTCTTCCAAGCTGAAAATAAGGTGAGAGTTTGTGGAAATAAATTATTTTGAATGTTGTGTTGTGTTTATTAGCAGATGAATGTCCAGGACTGAAAGTGGAAGCATCAGCTCTTTAATGATGATCAGAGCAAAAGCACAAAGAGCACAGACAGGAGCTCATCAAATTTGCATGGCTCAGAAGAAAGAAAACACGTAAATCTCCCCTGAAGCCGTTGCTCATAAACAACCGCCAGGAGCAGAGATGCCACAATTGTGCTCTTATGTTTTAATATTTTATTCAACATATTTACATACAGTTAGGTCCGGAAGTATTTGGACAATGAAAGAGTTTTAAGAGGTTCCACAAAAATATGGCATTTACCATTTAGGAATTACAGCCATTTTCAGCAAAGTACCTCCATTTTCAGGGGCTCAAAGGTATTTGGATAATTGACTGACAAGAAGTTAATTGACCAGGTGCGGCCCATTCCCTCGTTACTTCAAGACAAATGAAGCAGATAACAGGTCTGGAGTTGATATCAGGTATCGAATTGGCATTTGGCAGCTGTTCGACTGGAGCTACCAATATGAAGTCCAAGGAGATCTCAGTGCAAGTGAAGGAGGCCATCATTAGGCTGGAAGACCACGGAAGACAACTAAAGTGGATGATCGCAGAATCCTTTCCTTGGTGAAGAAAAACCCCTTCACAACATCAACAGAAGTCAAGAATACTCTGGAGAAGGTCGGCGTATCATTGTAAAAATCTACAATCAAGAGACGCCTTCATGAATGTAAATACAGAGGGTTTACAACAAGGTGCAAACCGCTGGTAACATTCAAGAACAGGAAAGCCAGATTAGACTTTGCCAGAAAACATCTAAAAAAAAGCCTCCTATGTTCTGGAATAAGATTCTTTGGACTGATGAAACCAAGATTAACTTGTACCAGGATGATGGGAAGAGAAAAGTATGGTGAAAGAAAGGAACAGCTCATGATTCAAAGTATACCACATCATGTGTCAAACATGGTGGAGGCAGTGTTATGGCATGGGCATGTACGGCTGCCAATGGAACGGGCTCACTGGTGTTTATTGATGATGTGACTGCTGACAGAAGTAGCAGGATGAACTCTGAGGTGTATAGGGCTCTACTCTCTGCTCACATTCAGCCAAATGCTACAAAACTGATAGGACGCCGCTTCACAGTGCAGGTGGATAACGACCCTAAACATACTGCAAAAGCAACTCAAGACTTTTTGAAGGCAAAGAAGTGGAATATTCTTCAATGGCCAAGTCAGTCGCCTGATCTCAACCCAATAGAGCTGCTTTTCACTTACTGAAGACAAGACTGAAGGCAGAAAGACCCACAAACAAGCAGCAGCTGAAGGTGGCTGCAGTGAAGGTCTGGCAAAGCATCTCCAGGGAGGAAACTCAGAATTTGAGTTTTGAGAACATGGGCTCCAGACTTCAGGCAGTCACTGACTGCAAAGGAATTTCATCCAAGTGTTAAAATTATGGTTATATTTACAATTATGTCACTTTGTCCAAATACCTTTGAGCCCCTGAAAATGGAGGTACTTTGTTTAAAATATTTTTGTGGAGCCTCTTAAAATAAAGCTGAAAGTCTACACTTCAATCGCATCTTGATTGTTTTATTTCAAATCCATTGTGGTGGTATATAAAGGCAAAATCACAAAAACACATTGTCCAAATTCTTCCGGACCTGACTGTGTATTTACATACGTGGGACACAATGGCTTAGTGATTAGCATGTTTGCCTCACACCTTCAGGCTTAGGGGTTTGATTCTTGTCTCAGCCCTGTTCTCTGGGGTTACTCCAGTTTCCTCCCCACTCTAAAGACATACATTGTAGGCTGATCGGCATCTCCAGATTGTCTGTTTTGTGTGTGTGTTTGTGATCCAGGGTCTCCCCCGCCTTGTGCCCCGAGTCTCCTGGGATAGGCTCCAGGATCCCCGTGACCCTGTGTAGGATAAGCGGTACGGAGAATGGATGGATGGACATCCACTCATCCATAAACTCAACATTTTTACGTTAATTTGTTTGCTTGAACAGATATATTGTTTTACAGATACATTTTTGTTTATAAATGTATATAATTAGAAGTATTTCTAATTTTAAAAGATTACAATTATTTTAAATTGTAATGCTTATTTCTAATAGAAATTTATATCTAAATATATAATTAAAACAAGATCTTTAGTATAGAAGTATTATTATTATTATTATTATTATTATTATTATTATTATTATTATTTTAACAGTATTTTTACTCATGTTTATAAAGAGGCATGTTCATTAGACATAAAACTCTAATATAGTTAAACAGAAAAAAATTCTGCTGCCCACATGGACACATCACAACATTTTTATTCATTTCCTGTACAAACAATAAAAGATGCTTAAAATAGGAAATGAACAGGAAATTTCATTTCAGTTTCATCCTTATGCTGGAAAACGATGATAATCATCTAAAGGCTGTAGCGTGTGGTCTCTATCACTGTATCTTTAAATAAAGCCATCTGAATTCATTTCCCCTCTTATCTTCCTGGCCAGACTGCACACGAATGCATCGATGAGGAAAGATAGACTATCTGTAGAAGATAAGGAAAAACTAGTTTGTGAAAGAGGCAGACATCTCTCTCTGGACTTTTTTAGAATTTTGCTGCTGATGTGTTTTATAAAGCTGCTTTCACGCTTGGTGTTTTTTTTCTCCACCACCACTTACTTTTTATAAATAATCCTACAGGAAGTGGCCATGAGAAGGTGGAAATGAGGTGACTTTTAAAAAGTGCCACCGCTCAGCAGAGCTTCCAAAAGTTTACAGAAGTTCCACTTTAAAAAAAAAAAAAAAAAGCTTGTCAAGTGATGAGAAGCTTGTTTTTTACTTCCACAAGTTGGGAGGAAGGTCAGAAAAACAAACAGCAGGACAAAGTGAATCCATCCACAGTGTATTCATGCTTTATGTTCAGCGTTATATCCAGATAAACTACAGTCAATCAGGATGGAAGGAAAGTAGGGAGGAAAGAAAGTAGGGAGGAAAGAAAGTAGGGAGGGAGGGAGGGAGTGAGGGGGGCAGGAAGGGGGGGTCAGGAAGAAGGTAAAGGAAGGCAGGGAAGAGGGAAAGAAAGAAAAAGAACAAGAGAGAGGAAGAAAGAAAGAAAGAAAAAGAACAAGAGAGAGGAAGAAAGAAAGAAAGAAAGAGAACAAGAGAGAGAAAGAAAGAGAACAAGAGAGAGAAAGAAAGAAAGAGAACAAGAGAGAGAAAGAAAGAAAGAAAGAAAGAGAACAAGAGAGAGAAAGAAAGAAAGAGAACGAGAGAGAGAAAGAAAGAAAGAAAGAAAGAAAGAAAGAGAACGAGAGAGAGAGAGAAAGAAAGAGAACGAGAGAAAGAAAGAGAAAGAGAGGAGAGGAGAGGAGAGGAGAGGAACATGGAGGACAAAGGAAGGAATAAAGGAATCAACAATGGAAGGAAGGAATAAATGAACCCCTGGCTTTCCCTCCAAGAGCTCACTGCCACGTCACTGCTTTTGTAATATTTTACAGATGTTCATATAAATGTTATAACGTTGCATCTCTGCAAACGGCTCCTCAAACTGCTCCATTTAACCTTCGCACCAGTTCTGATATGGATCTAATCCCAACAACACACTTTCCTGCTCAGCACCGCAGTCTAGCTGAGATTTTGGTGGTTGTGCACGTGTGTGAACCTCTGTAAGCTACACGTACCCATAATCCCCTTCTTTACACCTCGCTACATTTACACAAAGTCCTTCCAGTAAAGTCTGTCCACTCGGCGGCCATCTTAGTGACACTCAGTCATTTTCCAAGGCTGATATTTACTTGAATGTGGAGAGACCAATAAACCGTTCATGTTTTACAAGGTGAATTGTTTCTACTCATTCTGCAGGACAATTAAATCATCCCCAAACATATCTTCCTTCACCATTTTTATTTTTTGCAGAAAATAGAGATTATTTTTTTAAAATAAGGCGTAAACTTGCATTTTGACAATGGTTTAGAAGGCCACAAGACCACACGGAGGACGCGTCGTAGTTCTACACGTCATAAAACCTGCAGGTTTGTTTTTCCAGATGTTTGCGTAAAATAAAAAAAATAAAAAAACACTTCAGGTTTTGATTTTGCTCAGCTGGGACGTCGCACGCAAACCCTCATTTCACAGGAAACAGCACACACTCGATCTGAACAAACCGAACACAGCAGTGTGACTTGAAATGATTTCACTAAACATGATGTTGGTCAGCATGCTGATCAGTGCTTCAGGAACATTCCTAAACTTATCATAGTGTAGTGACAATATTTTAGAAAATGACTCTCTCTCTTTCTCTCTCTCGCTCTCTCTCTCTCTCTCACACACACACACACACACACACACACACACACACACACGGTTGTGTTGGAATTTTTAGAAAAGCTATGTTGTTACAGACAGCACTAGAACAGGTGATTTAAAAAAAAAAAAAAAAATAGTGAAAGTGTGCCAGGATTTTTGACATCCTTTCTCTCCCTGAGGTTTCTGTTGTCATTCAATAACAGAGTTGCTGTAATGACTCAACCTACAGCACGCCTCCGTGAACAGTACAGTGTGTGTGTGTGTGTGTGTGTGTGTGTGTGTGTGTGTCTTTCAATGCAAGATTCAAGAGTTTATTGTCATATGTACAACAGTCTGTTACATCATACAATGAAATTCGTACTCTGTGCGTAACTCGTACTCGACGTTGATTCCGGTAACTAACAATAACAGCCGAGGTGGAAAATTCGCTCTTTCACTTTTAATTGCATTTCTAAGGAACAGAAAAATCATTTCCTTCCAGGGACTCCTTCTGGCATGAAGGGCTGCAGTTCATGGATGAACTCTGATGTTAGCTTGACAGAGCGCTTGACAGAGCGCTAAACACTAAAACAATATTAAACAATATTACAGAGTTTTGTCTGTGATTTAAAAATGTTCAAATGTTCCGCAGTTCAGTGTTTGAAGGTTAAAAGCTGAAAGCCAGTTTACAGCATTAAAAATGTTTGCTAGCATATGCAAGTTGGTTGCTAGGGTGTCGTTAGGTGGTTGCTAGCATATGCAAGTTGGTTGCTAGAATGGTGCTATTCTAACCCAGTTGGTTCCATCTGGTTGTGTGGGTGTTCCTAACTGGTTACTACAGTGTAGCTAGGTGGTTGCTAATGCTAACCCTACTGGTTACTACAGTGTAGCTAGGTGGTTGCTAATGCTAACCCTACTGGTTACTACAGTGTAGCTAGGTGGCTGCTATGCTAACCCAGCTGGTTGCTATGCTTACCTAACTGGTTACTACAGTGTACCTAGGTGGTTGCTAATGCTAACCCTACTGGCTACTACAGTGTAGCTAGGTGGTTGCTATGCTAACCCAGCTGATTGCTAGGGTGTAGCTAGGTGGTTGCTATGCTAACTCAACTAGTTACTGCAGTATAGCTAGGTGGTTGCTATGCTAGCCCAGCTGGTTGGTAGGGCATTGCAAGGGGGTTGCTATGATATTCCATCTGGTCACTAAGGTGTTGCTAGTTGGTTGATAGGTGGCAACGATGTTTAGGTAGGTGGCACGTGTCAAATTGACGTCCACACTCCCTCCACTGGTTTTCTTCTACAACAGCGCATCCTGGTGCCATCACTTCCCCAGGTGAACGGTGCACAGGTACCCGGACAGCCACGTGATGTGAAACAGAACCAGGTGAGCTTTCGATGGTGGACGGGGGTTAGTTAGCATCAGCACTGGGACCCGTCTGCCACAGACGACTTCTGTCAGGTCAGACCATCGATCAGCCTAAACTATGAAACTACACTGTAAAACTTAACAATAAGCAAGTTATAAGGAGCAAATTCTAGTACTTCATTTTGCCATCTTTGTGAACATGAACACACACACACACACACACACAGTAAATATGTCAACAATTACATTTAGATTTATTCATTTGGCAGATGCTTTTATGCAACGCGTCAGTTCAAGTTAAAGTAAGTGACATTCCATCATTCACTCCCACAACAGCTGCAGAAAATACTGTCTTTCATCTGTGACAGAGATCAGTGCTCTCACACACACACACACACACACACACACACACACACACACACACAGAGGGAGAGAGAGAGAGAGAAACAGACAGTCAGACAGGGAAAGAAAGACAAGAAGATGGATGGAGAGACAGACAGCGCAAGAGATTAAGAGGGCAAGATAGACACACACAGACATCCAGAGAAAGGAGAGGAATAGACAGACACGGAGATTGAGACAGAGAGATGGGGGGAAAGAGAGAGAGAGAGAGAGAGAGAGAGAGAGAGAGAGAGCCTACACATATGAGACATGGAGAGTTAAATAATCTCTCTTTCTCTCTCTCTCTCAGGATGAGGCCGTGCTGTCAGTGGGAATCGTGTGAGTAAAAGACAGAGCGATGAACGAGTGAAACAGTGCAGCGTCTCAGCATTGAGCTCGGGCCTGTGGGGACGACCACACAACACAACACACAAATCAACAATCACATAAAATAAACATTAGACAGTGATCCAACTTCCACAGTTAAACAACTGTTTCTCTTTTCTCTACATGACAAAAATAATGGAAACCCTTAAAAGAATCCTACGCATATAACGCAGCAAGGTAACGGATATAAAACAAAAGAAGCCGATCTCTCATCAGGTGAGAGTCAGCACAGAGAGAGAACGAGTCAGTGGACTGCTTGGCATTTGTTTGTTTTTGTCAGGATTCTGTGTATGGATGCATTTTACACCCATCTGGTTTCCTTTATCAGTACAATGGCCAAAGTGTGCCCCCTGTCTGTGGATGCACAAAACATACTGAGATTTCCTCTCCCCGCCTTACAATGTGTGAGGTAATGATTTGGAAAATTAGAGCTCAAGGATGATCTAATATAGGCTCTAGATAGGACTAATCTGTAAAACTGGACAAGTAGTGGACAAATTCAGGGGGAAAAAACAGACCTGTCCAACGGTCATAGTAAAGCGGTTACATCCCTGGGTAAACAGCAGGGTGGGTGTCTGCAGGTATCATCAGGATAAAATGAATACTTTCCAAAATAAAACACAATTTAAGACCTAATTTGCTGCAGCAGCACAACACCTAAAATCATGCAAAGACAGGTCAAGTGCTTCAGGTAGTGTTCACACCAAACATCAGAACAAGAACATGATCACAGCGAGCTTGTCGGTACCAGATGAGCTGGTTTGAGCGTTTCAGAAAGTGGCAGTTGTGTGGGCACCTTGTTCATGAGAGAGGTCAGAGGAGAACGGCCAGACCGGTTCAAGCTGACAGTAACTCAGATAACCACTCTTTACAAACGTGGTGAACAGAAAAGCATCTCATAACATGTAAGACCTTGAGGTAGATGGGCTACAACAGCAGACGACCACATCAGGTTCCTCTCCTGTCAGCCAAGAACAGGAATCTGATGCTACAGCAGGCACAGGATCACCCAAACCGGACAGGTGAAGGTCAGGAAAACGGTGGCTGGATGTTCTCCAGTTTGCCTTTCTGAGGAACCCTTAAACGTTCTTGAACAGTGTTTCCAAGCAGAAACCCTGAATGAAGCCAAAAACCCACAGGAGTCTATGCAGTACACTATTTAGGCACGCACCGCAAAAATGATCTAAAATTATTCTGAATATAGCAGGTTATCTAACATTTCTCATGAAACAAATATAAATAAGAAAATATAAATATACATATAAATAATAGAGACTTCTTTCTAGATAGTTTACTCATTTGTAAGTGAAATAATGTTGCTCCATGGACATAATTTTGCTTATTTTTAGAAATAAATATGCTTGAAATATGCAAAAAAAACAATTTCAAGCCTCAAGATAATTTCTCCCAGACAAGAATACCTTTGTCATCTGAATATATGTTGCTATAACCTTAATAACATCCTAACACATGATCCAGTCCATAAACAAACAAAAAAAAGACAGTTATTTTAAAAATGATTTTATTAACTGATATAGTGGCATACCTGTATTGAAAAGAAGAAAAAGTCGCATGTGTGAAGATCTAATATTCAACTGAAGCCGTGTTATTTCAAAGAAAAAAAAATCTTACTCGTGTGCCATCATAATAATAATAATAATAGTAATAATAATAATAATACATCTATTAGTAAAAAAATACATTTCAGGGCACGTAAACAGCATTACAAATAAACGAGCAGAAGCAGAGAAACACACTTATCAGAAGAGTGTTTAACTCGAGCTGAGCACTTTCCTCTTGGTTTAAAATAAAGCGTAAAAAGGCTGCAGTAACCATTAAAAAAAAAAAAAAAAACCTTTAGACATTAGTGTGGATAAATTGATTTTAAAAAATTGGAAACATTAATATTAATATTACTATCAAGTCACAAGTTTGCAAGGCTTGATATATAACCGGAATATAAAGTTCATTTTCATTGCATTTATTTATTTATTTATTTATTTTTTTTTTTTTTTGCCTTCCTAAGTTTTTCTTTTCTTACAAAACCATAAAGAAATAATAATAAAAAAAAAAAGTCATTTACAAACCAAGAACAAAGGCCATGTTAGCTTTATATACAGCTGATTTTCTTTGTCGTGTCAGAATCGTGTGCATAGCAGGTACACCGAGCTCTGTGTGTGTGTGTGTGTGTGTGTGTGTGTGTGTGTGTGTGTGTTTCAGGTTTAGACACACTGGCAGAACTTCATTTTGTATCTTTTATCGTATATAACTTAGAACAAAAAGACAAACACACAAAGTTGAAAAAAGTTGAATAAGGCATCGCTGCTTTAGTAGGAGTGTGTGTGTGTGTGTGTGAGGGAGAGAGAGAGAGAGCGAGCGAGCGAGAGAGAGAGAGAGCGAGCGAGCAGGAGTCCTGAGAGTCTGACGTGCATAGATCTTCACAGCGTAGGGAAATTTGTGCTACACTTTGTGATGGGTAAAAGTTCTAACGTTATTGTGTTTGAGGAGATTTTTGGGGAACAGCAGCACCGGTTCACGTTAACGTTCTGTGCTTTGTTTCACGTACGATTTCTTTCCTTATATCTAACATCGGCGTCACGGTCCTTCACTTCTGTTAGACACCGTTTCTATTTCTAAACTTCCTCTCATCCCTCCGCACCTACTCTGTGTGTGTGTACGTGTGTGTGTGTGTGTCTCACTTCACTGGAATCAAATAAAGCTTGAGCTTCTTTATATAATCACAGTCACTCTAAATACTGCAGCGTGCATACTGGAAAGTTCATATCAGCAGTTCTTGTAAATCCTTGGGAAGGTCTGTGTTTCGTGTGCAGTCCAATGAGGAGATAAATGAGGAAAAAAAAGAAGAAGAAGGAGAAGAAGAAGGAAAGAGAAAAAAGTACTCCAGATTATGTCGTCTTGTCTTCTGTCTCCATATCTAAAAATAATAAAATAAAAAGCGCAGACATCCTTCATTTTTTCATTTTCGAAATATTCAAGAGCTCATTTCACTAATGGCAGTGTGTGTGTGTGTGTGTGTGTGTGTGTGTGTGTGTGTGTGTGTAACAGGCTCCTCAGAAGTGGTCAATGAGCACAGACACGCAGTTCGCTCCAACCAAGTAGTTTGGATCTCCGGGAAGAGATTTATTCTGCCAGTTCTTGGGGTCACCTGGAGAGAGAGAGAGAGAGAGAGAGAGAGAGAGAGAATATGAGTAATATAGCTCCTCCCCTGCAGTGGCTTTTTTGGGTGACGATTTATAATAAAACATTGGGGTAAAACTCACCTGGAATCTCTAACATCATTCATAATCCTCACAATACACAATCTATTAGCAGACGTGATTAGCATACTCATTTGCATATTAAATTGCCAATACTGACTTAATGATTTACAAACTACACACAGTATTACAAACCACATGGTGTATACGCAAATAAAATCCTTATTTCAGTAAAACCCTGTGTATTTTATGATGAGCTATTTACAGTGAGAGATATTTATGAGATTATCTCACAAACTTTATATTTATACACATATATTCATGGTTTTACGGTAACCACCAGGCACTTTTCATCTCGGCTTGTCTGTTCTAGTAAAGATGTAGACATGAGGAGATTATAACTGAAAAGGTTATTTTGTTACTTTCTTTAAAAGAGGTGGCACTTATTAAGAAAGTGTGCATGTAAACGTTTCATTGTCCATATCTTAACTAACACAGACGAGCAGAAGCTTTTTCCCTAAAGCGCTTAACGACTGCCGTAAAACCCTGTATATAGGCATCTAGGGTTTTTGCGCTTTATACGGTGCACTAAAGCAAACGGTGTTTTTAATCAAGTTCTAATCATCATTATTATTATTAAAATGATTTGTAAAGTGTTAAATTTGACACGTCTCTGTAGGCCTATTTTAGTCTCTCTCGTTAGTCTCTCTCTCTCTCTTTCTCTCTCTCTCTCTCTCAGCTGCAACGGTACCATTTTCCGCAAAAATAAGTTTTCCTTTGCTTCTAAGAAATAGAGCTAACTATAAATTATAGGTTAATTATAACCTCGTCTAACGTTAGCTAAGTCGAACACGCAGATTTTATTCCACATTCAACTGAAAGATTTTACTCCACATTAATGAACACACTGAACTGAACTCCAGCCCATTTTTTCAAGTGGGACAATATATAGTTGAGAGACTGGAGACGAAGGGGGCGGGGCAGGGGGCGGGGCTTCCATGGTGTTAAAATCATTCCAGATCCATATGTGAATTGGCTTGGCTTTTTTTTTTGGGTGACAAATCATACTCTGATGTTAAAATGTGTAAAGACTGACAGGGCTGCAGTAGGACAACATACAGCATGCACATTAACGTTCTCGAGGCTGTGTGGAATTGAGAGTTTTTTTGTTTGTACATTCCCGTTAAAGGTGCTTCTGGAGAAACCGGCGTCCCTTCTTCCATTTCATCTTCATCTCACGAGCTTTCATACTTCAAGTCGAAAGTCATATTCCTGAAAATGTATCGTTTGTCATTTCCGCTGATGTCGCTAACTTTACTGCAGTAATGTTCAAACTAGGAAGTGGAATTTTTCATGGTGAACGCAGATGAGCAGAGTGATACACACGGCAAAACGTCTCAACGGTTATACTAAAATATAAGAACTCCGGGAACACTGCTCGACCAATCAGATGAGTGGACCGGAGCTAACTGTTGTATAAAAATTCAATACATCATTCAGCGCTGCTGCAAACAGTAAAGACTTAGCAATGATCATCACTAATGTGCTAACAGTTCTAGTGGGTTCCCTC
>CM040999.1:2811452-2827859 GCA_022985145.1 Pangasius djambal
CAGAGTGATACACACGGCAAAACGTCTCAACGGTTATACTAAAATATAAGAACTCCGGGAACACTGCTCGACCAATCAGATGAGTGGACCGGAGCTAACTGTTGTATAAAAATTCAATACATCATTCAGCGCTGCTGCAAACAGTAAAGACTTAGCAATGATCATCACTAATGTGCTAACAGTTCTAGTGGGTTCCCTCCATAAGGTTATTAGAGCTCTGTGAGAGGAAGATAAGTGCCTCCAGCTGGGCCTCGTGATGCCTCAAATCTCCGCGAGACTCACTTCTCCATTTTCTAAATGAGGGATAATTAGCAGCTAATGCACAACTGGCAGCTAATTCACAGGCCAGTCTGCAACACACTGCATGTGTGTGTGTGTGTGTGTGTGTGTGTGTGTGTGTGTGTGTGTGTGTGAGAGAGTGAGTGAGAGAGAGAGAGAGAGAGAGAGAGAGTGGAAGAAAATGGGGAAAGAAAGGAAGGAAAAGACTCCCCCTGCTGTAAGCACCTGCTAGAAAAGGAAGCAAGAAAGCCAAAAGATTCCCAACAAAAAGGAGAAGATGGCATACAAACGTCCAGTGGAAGGCATGATGATGTGAGAAGGTGAACATGCACAGACCTAAAGCAGTGAAAATCAAATAATAATCATAATAATAATAATAGTAATAATAATAATTGAAGAAATCATGAATGCTAAGTAAACCACCACCAAGAAAATGAACACTTGAGCACAATGAGTGTAAGAACAAATGATCCCGTGAAAACCGTGAGCAGCTGCACTAATGAGAAAATAAATCAATGTGATGAAACAGATTTTGCCCCGTGAACTGAGCAGAGCCACCCCGGAGCCCCAAAAGCAGAGAGATTAGAGAGCGGCGTACCCGACGAGGAGTCGGAGGATTTTAGAGCAAAAGACCAACCATCAGGAGTCATAGACGCACAGTGAGGAAGACGCAGCTCCACCGGCTTCAGGAACTTCAGACCATGTGGACCGCACATCACCAGCGGGCTCAGCAGGGTTTCACCTACACACACACACACACACACACACACACACACACACACACACAATTAATATTTTACATTTAAACAATTACTTGACTTCATTATACTAACATTATCATCACTATTATTAGTAGTATGGAAATAGTGTTTTTTAATAATTATTCTAATCAACTCCTATGTTTTAATTACGCAAACAGAGTGGTGTGTTAATATAATATATATTATTAATAACAAATAATATAATAAAATTACTAATAATAAAACTCATAAGAAATAAAAATATTGGTTAAATAGCAACAGTAATAAAAATAATTATTTTAATAATAATAATAATAATAATAATAAAGGTATAAAAAAAATGATCAAAACCCTAATAATAATAATAATAATATAAAATTGAATTAATAATAATACAAACAATTAATTCCTCCGAAAACTACACCAGTGATACAAAAACCACCAATAACAAACCGTTAAAAACACTTAACAATGACATGTTTATCATTCTTAATACTTTTTCTTATTGCTGCAGTTTTAAAATGTATTATTATTATTATTATTATTATTATTATTATTATCACTACTATTATTATTATTAACAGTATAACTGTTTCGTGCAAGAGTTAACAGTATACTAGCACTAGTATATTAATACTGTAACTGATCTGGATGATCTGAATTGGGCCGACATCAGCAAAAAAAATAAATTAAAAAAATCATTGGATCAAATAAATAAATAATAAAAAAAACAAAAACAATGAATGTTATACGATCCTGTAACAAATGGAAAAGACTGGAACTGGGTTTGTGAAAGTGTGAAAACTGTATTTTTTAAGTGCTGAAACAAATCATTTTAAAGTTTGTAGTTTTTAAATAAAAAAAAAAAAAATGATCGGCCGAGTATCAGCATCTCAAGGTTTCGGTTTTAGGATCATTACTGGAAAAGAAAGTGTGGTATCGTGGTATCGTCTAAGTGTGGTTAGATACATCTGTATACATCTGTATCTAACACTGTTATTTAACGAGGTCATGAAACAATAATATCGACTGATTGTTGATCACAGTGTTGTTTGTTTGTTAATAAATTCTTTACACTTTAATGCAAAAACTATTTTATGTCATAATTAAATTATCTGTTGGCTTTACTTATTATTACATCCACTGGCGTCCACTAGAGAAGAGTCACATCAACATACTGGAATAAATAACTGGGTTAAAAAAAACAGCGTTTAAGCAGGACTCAAGGCAAGACCGAGGCAGCTGACTCGGGTAACACGACCAATGGCAGGAGGTGAAAGAGGGGACCGTCGTTCTTGCTAGCTACTTCAAAATTAGCTATAATTATAATAATAACTTAAAAAATATTCATCAAACTATCCATGTGGGAAGTAGACACTGATTCTATTATTATTATTATTAATAATATCATTATTATTACGACTATAATTACCTTTCTCCTTGTCGAGCGGTGGCAGGATGCTGTTGTCCCGACACACTTTGAAATAGATCTCCTGCTCCACACCCTCAGGAATTGCCCCCTGGGGTATGATGATGCTGACGCCCGTCTCTATGGAGCTCAAAACCCCGCCGTTTGAGTTGAAGACGCCTCGCGCTGTGGCGACGACCGTGTGCATATCTTCATCGTCGTCATCCTCCAGTGCGCTGGGGCTGAAAGAGAGGGAGAGAGAGAGAGGGAGAAAGTTTAGAGAAGACACACTACGTATGATTTAACACAGATTTAGACCGAAACTCTCATCTCCTGTGTATCAGACCTGACAGGGATGGCCTTGGGCACGGCGTTGATGTTGTTGTTCTGGTATTTTGGCGTGCGGGTGAACGCGTCAGTCCCGCCGTCCTGATCCGTAGGCTGCGTCTGCATTTTAACCGGCCTGCTTGACGGCACTTTGACCATCGTGTCGTTGGGCAGGAGGTTGTGATTAAACTTGGGGCTGTCGAATTTACGCTCGAAGGGCCGTGCCGAGGCCGTGTAAGGTTTGGGGATGTTGTAGCGAGTGTAGCTGGAGGAGGGTGGAGGAGCGCCCGTGCCGTTCACAGGAGATTTCTCGGGGAAACTTTTCTGGGGGAGGTAGGAGCTTTGCACCGAGTCCTCGCGACCCAGGGGCTTGACTTTGGGAGAGCTGAGAGGTTCTGGAGGAGGAGTGGGAGCTAGAGAGTGTGAAAGAGAAACAATATAAAAAGTTATTTCAGGACCTACTGCCATAAAAGCAGGCTTTATTGAAAGATTTAAGAACATCACATGTCTACAGTCAAGTCTGCAATTCCCGACACTATTCAAAAGAGTCGCAAAATACATCATAAAATCATAAATTAAATCATTTAATTACATTTCTCTCAAAAGCAATGCTGACATTATTGAAAACTAGTATTTAAAATAAACACAAAAAAAACGCATTCTTGATTTTTGTCTCATAACTACTTTCTAATCCATCACCATGGAGAAAACTCCCAAACTCAGATGGCTTTTTTAGAAATGTACGTTTAAAAAAAAAAAAAAAATGAACACACAATTAACACAAAAAAATTCAGACCATTCCCATATGTTTAAGCTCAAATGCTAACTCGAGGCACATGTAATTCATTTTATGGCTCATTTTCATGAAGGGTGCCAATAGTTTTGCAACATTGTGGACCACAGAGTGCTGATATCTGCTCAGTTCTTACTTTTCATATCATAAAAATATATAGAGATGAATAGGAAGGGAACTGATTGTATTTCACTACAACTCTTACCAGCAGGTTTGGGTAGAGTAGGGGGCGGAGCAACTGGGGTTACCTGGGGAACAGGGCTGACCTTCTCCAGTGACTCAGTCCTAAACATGCACGAGCGCGCGCGCGCGCACACACACACACACACACACACACACACACACACACACACACACACACACAGAGCTGTCTCAGAATAGCAGAACATTTTCATACATTCATCTTCAGCAAGAGCTTTATCCCGGTCAGGGATACATGGCGGATCCGGAGTCTATCCCGGGAACACTGTGTATGAGCCGGGAATACGCCCAGGATGGGATCAGTCTATCACAAGGGACACTACACACACACACACACACACATTAAAGTGTCCCAGACAAGGGGAGAAAATGTGAAACAGGGAACCCTAGAGCTGTGAGGAAGCAACGCTACCTGCTGCACCGCCGTGACGTAATAAAATGATTTATTTTGCGTTCATTGTAAAGATATGTGCGAGTCCTTATAAACGAAAAACCAAGACAAAATAATTCTCAGCAATTTTTCATGAATCCTTTATTTACAATGGTGTTTAAACACATGTATTTACTTCAAAGTAAAACTTTGTTTTTCCATAATTATTGTTGACTACATAACAGTACACTGGATGACACTGATCACTTTAAAATCAATTTTAAAATAAAAATGTTCATGCTGGTCGAGCTTTCACTGAATATTTAATAGATTTATCTTCATTCTGAAAACTCTGGCTCGCTTTAAAGCACTATACAATGCAAGAGTTTGCTTTTTTAGTGAACGTGTGTGTGTGTGTGTGTGTGTGTGTGTGTGTGTGTGTGTGTGTGTGTGTGTGTGTGTGTGTGTGTGTTACCTGGGGTAGCTGTTCCCTGGCTGGCTCTGCGGTTGTGCCGGTTTGCTCACTGCTTGCGGTTGTGTTTGTGCAGAAGGCTTGGTGTCGAAGCTGCGGCGATCGAAGTAGGACAGCTGCTTCCTGTAGTACTCCTCATCCTCGTCAGGGTCGTAGTGATTCGCCCGAACGATATCACTGGGTCTCAACTGGGGCTGCTGGGGCTCGGGGGCTCTGTGTTATGTGAGTGTGTGTGTGTGTGTGTGTGTGTGTGTGTGTGTGTGTGTGTGTGTGAGAGAGAGAGAGAGACTCTTCTGAGTGAAAGCGGCATTTATTTAAAAGCATTTGCAGAATTCAGAAGCAGCAATGCAAGGAAGGATTAACTGTTCATGCACACACCACAAGGTGGAGCCCTATGATAATATTTTTCAGTTTCTGAGTTAATTAAAACCAGCCGTGCGCTATTAATTTACATCAGATTGCATGTCATATGATGATAATTACACTGCATTAATCTGAATTTACAATACAGCGGAACGGCACCATTAACACTGCTTTCGATTCTCTTTACCTGAAGGTCTTCTCTTGATCGAGGCTGTTCAGAGAGTTGGCTTTGGGCACAGAGGCTGCGCCTGGTTTAGGGACCATGTCTGCTGACTGAGTGAGACAGAAAGGGGGGAAAAGAGAGAGTAATGATGACAAATTAGAATAGTTTGTTTTAAAAAAACTAAAAATACCATTTGATGATACTTTATTTATTGTCTACAGAAGTAAACATACTTCTATTTTTTATAGTTAATGAATGACATTTTAATGTGTAAAAAGACAAAAAAATTCAAAAGTTTAACATTAAATCAGCTGCTTCTCATAAGTTTGTAATTACATTTACTTTAAAAAAAAAAAAAAAAAAAAAAATTATATATATATATATAAAGATATCAAAATTTCTCAAAAGCTGTACCCAAAGTCTGGTATTTAACATTTAAACTGCATCTAGAAATATCTTTCTGAGCATTTATCTTGAATACAGCCAGTATTTCCTATATGAAGATTACAGTAAAACTAATATATGATTATTAAACCTAGACATTTTTTTTAAAACTAATTTCAAGCTTTAATTCGCTTGAAATTAGAAAAATGCCTAGAAATAGACTAAGAGTAATCTTTTATTAATCTTTTATTTGATTAATTGTAAATCTATAACAGAAAATACTAGATAAATTACATATAAATTGTCTATATTTAAGGTATTTTTAGTTGCTGAGATGTAATTTTTCTGCAGTGAACAGTCAATGTAGGAATGTCTAAAAAAAAATAAAATAATAAATCATTAAACGTACTGCTGGTTTCATCATTTCAAAGTTGGGCGTGTAAACTTTTGCACACAGATCTACATCATAGTGACATTGTCACAAAGCAGCTTTACAGAAATAAACTGATTCAAACGAAATTAAACCTAAATAAACTGTGAGTGACGCGCTCACCCTTAGCGTGGTGTCGGTGTTCTCTTTGGCGCGGTCCACTGACACCGAGCGCTTGTTCTCGAACATCTTCACCCGAGTCAGCACCGACTGCGGCTTCATCGCCGGGTCTTCCCCTGCCTCTGGTGGCGGAGGTGGGAGGGGCTTGTTTGCTATCTCCGCCTCTGCCGGGAGGGTCTCGACTTTGGGAGGGGGCGGGGTGTCCGAGTTCACATATCCTCTAGGCTGGGTGGGCCTCGGAGGAGGCGCGGCCTCGTAATACTGTTTTGGTGGCTCCGGAGAGCGAGACACGGGCGGAGGGAGGGGTTCCTGGTCGTAACGAGTGGGTGCAATAGTGGGCGGGGCTTCATCGTGACGGACAGGCGAGGGGGCCGGCTTCCCGTAGCGAGGGCGCGCCGGGCTGTAGTCGCCCTGTCGCTCGTATCCAGGCCACTGCTCTTGCAAGTTCGAGTCGTAGTTACGAGACTTGGCTTCGGCGTAAGGACCTTCGTAACGGTACGGCTGGTGATCGTAATCTCTGTATGCTGGCTCTTCCTGGTAAAGGGGCTGCTGGGAGTTGTAAACAGGTGGCTGCTTCAACCCAGGGCTCGTGCGTACTGCCAGGTTGTCACTGTAGACTTCTGTCTGGTACATCTGCTGATAAAAATAAAAGAATTACGGATCAGTGACCTTCAAAGCGCGACAAATATTGTACTTTTTTTTTTTTTTCTTCAAGATTTGAATTGAGCACGTCAGAAACCGAAGGCGATTATAATACGCATTTATGGCTGAAGGATGAAGCTTTAGTGTCAGAGGAAGGAAAGACCTGCAATAGAGGAGACTAAGAGGGGCTGTTAAAAACACGTTAAAAACCCGGAAGCAAGAAAGAGAATATAATATTTCATGAAGACAAAAAGAAAGATTAGACCAGTATTGCTACAATACTGACGTGGGCCACGAAAGAGAGTCAGCCTAAATAAAAAGACTGTAAAGGCAAGAAAAAAAAGCTTTTGACAAGTAGCCTTTAAGCGTGAATACCGCACAATCTACGCCAACAACAAGGAAGAAGGCTACCTTTCAAAGTCGTTATAAGAGGAGAAAATATAAACAGGAAGAAACCCGTCAAATTAATTACTATATAAATAAATCACAGCGTTTGAGGTCACTAGTGTCATTTCAAGCACAGACAATAACAGGAAAGTCATGCATGGGAGCCATGCAAAGCGTACAAGCTTTTAAAAAGCCTCATACACTGCTGCTTACACTAAGACACACAAGCACGAACAGAGATGATTCAAATGCAGTGCACATGCAAGAAAAGAGAGATTGAGAGAAAGCACCAAGGGCATTCAGGCTGCAACGGTGCCCGAATCTGCGGCCCGGTGGCTTGGGAGGTACCTTGGGCTCTGATTGGCTGGGCTCGGGAGCCGGGGGCAAGATGGCCGCCCCCGGTCCGGCGCTGCCCTCCACCGAACTCAGAAGCGCTACATTAAGGTGGGCAGCGGGGGGCGGTGGCTCAGGAAGAGCGGGCTCTGCTTTCTGTGAAGGTGGTCAAAGACGTTTAATACAGCATGCTCACATTAACTCCTGCACAGCCGCATTCCTCATTTATTAATCACCACTAAAAAAAAAAAAATCTATCGTTTATCATTGTTTTGTTTTTTTGTTTTTTTTAAGGGAGGTGAGGTGAATGAAACCAGTCATGCACTGATTGCAAAATCTATGAATGGACAACAGCTTTTATCCGTTTATATTTACTGATTTGAGTTTAATTCTAGCATGTGGTACATTTTTGCATTTCGTAAGACACTCTGAATACGAGATAAATACACACTGCATGTTTAACACAGATTCATCAGTCATGCACGTTAAACTGACATCGTTCGGATAAATATGGCTCAGATACAGCTAGGAGGAGCAGCACAACGCCGACTCATTCCACCACAGACGACGACGACGACAACGACAACGACGACATCGATGAGAAAAACAACAGGACTGACATCAGGAGTTACAATTTAACATTCAGGAGAGAGAGAAAAAAAACAATTTCACTGAGAACGTCAGGTATTGCTGTTATATTTTCTGGGTTCATAATCGCCTCCACATGCCCTTCCTGAGGCACAGCACGGCCTCCAGGCAGCAGGGGAAGTGTGCGGCTCTGAGAAACGCTACCTGGTGTGGCATGGGCGTGTTTTTGAAGGCGGCCGGTTCGATGCGTGTGAGCGCGTCATAGCTGGGAGGAGGCTGTTCCACAACGGGCTCCGAGGAACGGCTGATGGCCGGAGCGTGGCGCGGCACCTCGTCATCGTGCAGCGGCTCGTCGTTCAGCGGCTCGTCCAGCTCGTGGTCGGTGTAGGTTCCGCCCTCGGTGTCCGTGTCCTCGTAGTCGGAGGTGTGGCGGCTGTCCGTGCTGTACATGCTGTACTCGCTGCCCGGGGCAGACAGGTACGACAGGCGGTCATCATGAAGGTCCAGATCGTCTTCGGACGCACCGTCCGCCTGGGAAAGGGGGGGTAGAGAGAGAGAGAGACAGAGAGAGGGAAATAAGGAGGGCAGTGGAGAATGAGAAGAGAGGCACAGAGAAAAATACAGAAAAATTAAGGAACATCAGGAAGAGATAAAAGTAAAAGAAGAAAAAAAGAATGAGAAAAATACCATGAAGAAATAAAAGGAGGAAAAGAGGAAGAAGGAAGGATGAGGAGTGGGGGAAGTAAGATGAAAAGAAGAAGAAAAAATATTTGGAGGAAAAGAGGAAGGGAGAAAAAGAAGGAGGGAGAAGTAAATAGAAGAAAAGAGGAAGAAGAAGGGTGAAGTACAAGGAAAAGAAGATTGAGGTAAAGAGAAAAAAAATACAGTGTGGAAAGAAAAATGAGGAAAAGAGGAAGAGAAGTAACAGTAGAAGAAAAGGGAGAAAATATGGGAAAAGGAGAGGGGGGGGGGAAGGAGCAGGAGAAGTAGAAGGCAGACAAAGGAAGAGAAAGGAAGTAAGGAGAGGAAAAGAGAAACAGAGGGAGGAAAAAATAGTGAAAAAAGAACAATTAAGGTGGGGAAAGCAAAATAAAGAAAGTTGGATTAAAAGTCGTGATACAAAACGTAAGAAGGTGAGTGAAAAATATTCACATCTGCGGTCAAGCTGACTTGAGTGTGAACAGAATATTCACTACGTAATGGAACATCGCTGTACATGAACGTGTGAATAAATACAAATAAAACCCGTATGCAGGGTAGAGCGGTTCATCATGGGCCTCACCTTGCCCTCAGAAACCCAGACCAGCTGATTCTGCTGCTGCTGGATCGTCTCCTTCAGTGCCCCGTACCAGCCGTCGTTCATGTTGTTCATGTTTATGGTGGCTGCAGAGAGAGCAATAGAGAGAGCGACAGAGACAGAGACAGAGACAGAGAGAGACAGAGAGAGAGAAAGAGAGGTTGATTTATATACTGCAGTTCTGTGAATCCACTTAGCTGAAATCAGACTTGTGTGCACTAGGGGGCAGTGTTGCACTGACCACACTACAGTGTTAAAAAATCAGCACAAAACACTGGACATGAATTAAAATGGACTAGGGCTAGACAATTTTATATATATACACACACGCAGACACACACGCAGACACACACGCAGACACACACGCAGACACACACGCAGACACACACACACGTCTCCTGTGCTCACTGGTGAAGAGGTGGTGGTTGTTCTTCCTCAGTTTGAGGGCGCGTTCATACAGCTTCCTAGCGCTCTTCCTGGACTCAGGACACAGCCTCGTCCGCATGTTCTTCACACCCTGCTTACTGTCAGGGTTCAGGAACACCACGATGGGGTACCACTGCGCGTAGTTCAGCCTGTCCACCGCGTTGGGGGTGATGTCCAACACGGCGTGTTTATCCTGCACACACACCAGAGTTTTAGAGGTGGGCGATGTAACAAACAAAATCACATCACGACTTTGGAAGGCTTTTCTATGATGCACGATATGCACCAGGACATAGAACTGATAGTAGTGCTGCTTTAAAAAAATAAAATAAAAAAAAGTACAATGATACCATCATATCGCCCAGCATTAGAGAGTTTAAAAACATTTTTAGTGCGCTAGTTTACACTGTAAGTTCCAGAGACGCATTATCCTTTAACCTGGGATGTGATCATTTATTGACATCACTAACTGACATCATAGAAAGCTCCGCCCCTAACCAGTTTCATACAGAACTACTGAGGGAGGCCCCGTTTCGAATGGAAAAAAGTACTGTAAATTTAGGTACCCTTTTTGTAGAACCACAAGTCCAAGGGGCGGAGTTGCACCTGATCCAGCACCTACTACATGGTTAGGGGTTGGGGTTAAGCTTTTAGAGGTGGAGTTGGATCAGGTCCCGCTCCACCCGCTGGACTTCTGGTTCTGCAGCGAGGATTAGTTAATGATTTCAACATGAGCCGCAGGTGCAATTTAAACGCTAGTCAAACCGACTGCCGCAGCAGAGAGCTCTGTAGAGCTCAAACACTCGCCTTATCGATGATCTGCTTGATGGTGTGAAGGCGGATAATTCCGGAGCTGCGCTGATCCGTTCCTGCATCTCGGGGCTCGCTTTCTGCAGCACGCGTCAGACAGAAAACACACGGTTACACGCTAGACACCCGCAACCAGTCGCACTCATGCTTCGGCTTGGCATCCTCAGAGAGACGCTGTCCTCTCACACTGCTCTACAATCTTAAAACAGATCTTCTTTAAGGTTAGGAGTGAGAGAAACAACAGAACCGGTCTGGGATCAGCCGAATAGAGGCGGCTTTCACATACACACACCCATACCCACCCACACACCCACACCCACACCCACAGACACCCATACCCATCCACACACACACACACACACCCCACATACAGCAAGATCAGAGCTGATGAAGGTGCACATGCGGAAGCATACACAATTTGGATGCATCCAGACCTCTTTTTGTCTTCTGTGAGAATAAATGTCATGCTCCCTGATCATTCATGTACAGGTAACTGCATTACTTGGAGTGTGTGTGTGTGTTTAATATTCTACATGATAGGAAAAAGAGTTTAGCTGAAGCAGCCTAGCTTAGGATGTTACTAGGAGTAAATTCATCCCTTATTAGTTTGTTTGTTGAATATGAATCAGGGTGAAATTGATTCTTTTCGTTTGTTCACAGTTTGATTTGGCTTAGGTTCACACTGCGCATAATTCATCAAAACAAAAAGAACAAAATTAGCTGAGGAGCTTGTAGGGCTGAAAATGTCCTCAAAAAAACTTTCATTCATTTGTCAGAATGATGTTAATAAAAAAAAAAGAAAAAAAAAGAAAAGGTAAACGAATCTTTCTCGAGTGTGCATGAAATCACAAAAATCAAAAAAGGACACGGAGCCGGTGATCTATAAACGGTTCGATAATTATATAAACAACTAGTTTAAAACATTCTCTATGTCTGGTGTTTCTCATGAACGCATGGCATTTCTGCAGCGCTACAGCTCTGTGCTTCGGCTCAGTTTAGCAGCTCACATCTACTAAAAAGAAAAAAAATAAATAAATGCTGCACCCCAAAACACACGGCATGCTTGATTCACTTCCTGTAGTGAGTCGATTCAGAGTCGAATCGCTTTCTCATTAGAGCAGGATTTTAAAACTTCTCATCACTGAAAACTGAAAAAATTTCCTCACTCAGTCATAAAAAAAAATAATAATAATAATCCTGATTACCAATTTAATCATCTATAAAAAAAACAGCTTTATAACAAGGTCAGTCTCAGTTTCGACTGGACCTAATTATCAATTACGAATCGACTGAATCGTACACAAACCTCTTTATCCAATCATTGCACACCTTCTTATACAAAACATGCAATCCTTAATAAGCCAAGCTGTACTCAACTGCAGAATTATTGGCACCCTTAAAGCGATCAGACAATTATTATTATTGTATAAACATAAACCTGGGACTCTCATGAAGATTGATGGCATTTCTGCAATGTTCCAGGATATTTTAACCTGGTTGCCTCTGCCAAGAGGTTAAGACTTGTCCATACACAGATCTTGCTTTACAAAAATTATTGTATAAAATAAATACTGGTCCATCAAATTGGTCATCTTATGGAGACTGATGACATGGAAAATTTTGCCAAGTAACATTTTTTTTTTTTTTTTCAGCCAAAACTTGGCTGCCTCTGCCAGGAGGTTAAGACTTGGCCATGGATAGAACTTTTACCTAGATAACGACCACAAAAACATACATCTGCATGGAAACTGTTGAGAGAAAGAAAATTAATAATTTGAGGTGACCATGTCAGAGTCTGTATATGAAGCCGGTTTCTATTTTGTGGTCTGAACAGAAAGATGTGTCCACATGCACAGATTATTATCTAAAGGAACTTGAAATAATGAAGGAGAATCCCAGATCCTCTAAAAAGACTCAAACCTGCTGTTACTCTCTCTAGAGGAGGCTTCACTTAATTCTGATTGCAAAGGTGCCGATAATTTTGAAACCAGTGCACAAAAATAAGTAAATAATAAAAAAAAGTTTTTTTAAAGCATAATATTAAAAGAAAAAGTATATAACATCCCAGCTGAAAAATAACTAGCTGAATTTTTTTTTTTTTTTTTTTTTTAAATCAAATCAATGTTGCTAATAATTTTGGAGCTGTCTTGCCTTCATACACACTTGATACTGGCGTATATGAAGTTATTTCCATGTTTCTTTTAGCATGTTATTTAGTTATTTAAATGATCCCATTGCACAATATCTTGCTATGGGAGGGTTGGTGCCTGATGTAGAGGTCAAGATAGATAGATAGATAGATAGATAGATAGATAGATAGATAAATAAATAAATAAAAATGGGCAACTACAACATTCTTAAAGCCATAAAGAACAGCCGTTGTTTGTTTAGCACTAATGATCAAGCAAGCTGATGCAGCGAGAGACATACTTTCTCCTTCTCCAGGGCGCTGTGTTTCTGTAAGGCAAAATACAGTCATAAAGCAACAGTGTTATGCCAAAAAAACAAAAAAAAACAAAAAAAAAACCCTAAAACAATTTCCATATGTGGTGATCGGTTTAGATCCTGAGTGCACTCAGATTAATGAAAGCACAGAGACGACGTGGTGTGTTTTACAATAGCACTAAATGTGTAAAGTGATACAGATATTCACTGGGGGGAGAGAGAGAGAGAGAGAGAGAGAGAGAATACGAGTGTGTGTGTGTGTGTGTGTGTACATGCATGGTAAACTGATACTCACTGGCTAGCTCGAACAGATCAGGCACCTCTCGGGCCAGTTTCTCTCGGGCGACGTCGGCGATGGGCCCGAAGATCACCACGGGCCTCAGGAACCCGGCTTGGGAAAGAGAGAGGAAGAAAAAAACCAAAACGTGAGCTCGTGTATGCGCAAGAGGGCAGATAGTGCTTTCTTTTCCGGGTTTGTGATGCAGCAAGTGTGGCAGTCTGAAAAGACGCAGGAGTTGGCTTCACGTGCCGTGCAGGAAGCATGTGTTTGCCCCACCCTCCTCCAATGCCAAGGGGTGAGTTAGCAAGAGGGTGGGAATGCGCAAAACCAAATTAGGGAGAACATGTGGGAGGAAAGCATTTGGAACACACCATAAAGGTCTGCACAACACAATGCTGCGACCTGATGATTCAAAATTAAACCCTATTTTTGAATATGGTAATAAAGTAGCTAGCACATTTAGTACGCTAATGATAAAGGAGTCGCTCGTGTCTGTAGAATCTACACACCTTCCCTGAGGACGACCCTTTCGTACGCAGGGAACTTGGTCTGCACCGGCTGAGCGGAAAGATCCTCCCGGCTCTTCCTCAGGTTCCTCTTGGAGCTGCGAAGTCCGCGGAACCTCCAGAAATCGGCGCGGTCTCCGCCGGGAGTTTTGGGTAGAGTGTACTGGACGCTGGACAGCTGCTCCGCCCTGGAGATGAGACGAGAGTGATTTAAATGGAGACGTAAATGATTTAAATGGAGACGTGACTGTAAATGCTCACGGCAGGACAACACTCGGTGCACACGTCACACACTTTTACACGTCTGAACTGGGAAGCGATCATCAGAACGAGAAAGTATACTACTTTACATAAACTCGGCTGAGGTTTAGCGTGAACCTGTTCTTGTTGGGGATGATGCCTCTCTCCACTTCCTGGTGGTTCTTGCCGATGCGGATGGCGAGCCAGGAGCCCAGCTTGCCGTTGTAGAGTGTGTCCACCACCCGGAACACCTCGCCCTTGTTGAAGCTCAGGCCGTACGGAGACTCCTTCTCGTACTCAAAATGGGTGCGGATGTAGAAGGAGTCGCCCACGTCGGACTCCACAATCCGCCGATACACTGCAAAAAAAAATATATAAGACCCCAAAAAACACCACGTTATTACAAGACCTCAGGGGTATTTACGGTTTAATTGCATCACATGCTTTGCTTACAAAGACCCCGATAACAGCTAACGTGACTGAACAGTGATAACAGCTACCTTTTAATGTTTAACCATTAATCATTACTTCATAAGTATAAATAAGAGAATTTGCACTTTGCAGTTTTCTTTCAGTGGTGCTTCACATTACCACTCCTGCCTACAGAGTCAGAAACACATGCGTCTCTGTCTGTACTGACTTTTCTTTGGTTCCAGTTCTTAGGTTACTTAAAGTCACCTCTATAGTGCTTACCGGGGTTTCACCTACTCTCAAAAGACCAAAAAAACAAAAACCCAGTTAATCATTTGATGATTCTTTTAAAAAAAAAAAAAAAAAATGCAATGCAATTTCTTCCTGAAGGTAAATATGAAGACATATTTCCTGTTTCCAGACTAAATAAATGAATAATTAAATAAGAATATGATAAGTTATATAAAACCAAGACAATGAAAGAGTGCCAGAAAAAGTGACAAAGTTGAAAAACAATCTTTCTAGTTCCTTCTTTCATTCAAAAAACATTTTAACAGTTGAGGTTGGTGAGCAGTTTAATGTTTTGACCCCCTCTCCATGCTAAGATTGACCGACAGGTGTCACTGTTTTTCATTCACATACTACATACATCACATGTACGGCTCAAACGCTGTCTTTAAAATGTTCTCTTTAAACACGTCAGGTGACTAATCAGTTCAGAGACGGTAAATAAAATGAAAAATGTATGAAAGCCGGTGAAAACTCTTCCCTTTCTCGATGAGATGCCTTCAGATAAAGAAATAATTTACATAAATAAAGGTGATCAGCTGCAGATCTGTCTGCTACAGGAGCCGAACCGGTTCGTTTTTAGAAAACTATGGCTAGTTAATCAGCTCTGCTGTAGTATTATTATTTACAGGCGCTCAGTTCAGCCTGCTGAGAAACTTTACTGGGTCCAAATCCAGACCGCAGTCTGCCAGTGGACAACCTCTGGTTCACACAAGAAGAGATTTGGAAAGAAGAGTGCTAAACAGACACACACACACACACACACACACACAAAAACAAACACAAACACACAAACACTTAACTTCTAACCCATAGACAGACATCTGAGAGTTTTCTAGTGTGATAAACTCACCGTCCTTCTTCCTCTGGGCCAGAATGGTGACCTCTTCTCCTCGGGGCAAGTCCAGCAGAAACAGCACCGCTTCCTCACGGATGATGTTTGCAAAGTCGACACTGTTTACCTGCAGAGAGAGAGAGAGAGAGAGAGAGAGATGAGAAATCTGTTTAACGAAGGTCTCCTAGTTATTCCCTATGAAAGTGAAGTGAATATCTCATGTCTTTGTTCGGAACACGAACGAAACACATGGCAATAACCTCAAACTCGGCTCCAGGGAAATGCTGACATACAAGACGAAGTATGTTCCTGTAACACACATGTTTAGGGTAAAGGGTGCACGTTTTCCTGTAAACATTTCCTGCATGTTTGCTTTATAGTGTTTATATATTTTTATAATGTTTGTCAAGTAAATGATCGCTGTGAGAATAAAAAATTGCAAAAACGCTAATTGAAAAGGTTTTGTTTCACTCAAGATCAAGGTCTGATAGATCGCCTAAAAGCACAACACATAACAGTTTTATATTTTACATTATCTTTGCATTCAGTTTCGGTTTTGCGGAATAATGTTCTACTGAAAGAAGAGACTTTTTAAAATCATTTTACCTCGGAGTAATTTAAATAATGCTCAAATAAGCCTTACTTTTTCATTTTCAAAAGCAAAGAAAGCAAAAAAAAAAAAAAAAAAAAAAAAAAAAAAAAAAAAAAAAAAAAAAAAAAAAAAAAAAAAAAAAAAAAAAAAAAAAAAAAAAAAAAAAAAAAAAAAAAAAAAAAAAAAAAAAAAAAAAAAAAAAAAAAAAAAAAAAAAAAAAAAAAAAAAAAAAAAAAAAAAAAAATATATATATATATATATATATATATATATATAT